>JARVLU010000255.1:18288082-18304542 GCA_031762415.1 Simpsonichthys santanae
TGTTGTGTTCACAGAACAAGATGGATGCCAGAGAGGGGGAGGAGTCCACAGGGTCTTAAAGGGAAAGGTATTAACACTCCACACACAAAAGAAACGGCACTGTGTGCATTTATTGAAAGTCAATGGGAGGTGTGATGACTTCACTGGGAGGCGTTCGCAAGTCCGAGTTGCCGTAAGTCGGGGGCGCCGTAACTCAAGGACTTCCTGTAGTCCACTTGACAGTATGCATTTATGATTTTACTGACCCATCTGTTGACCTGCTGCTGTCCTGTTAGTTGCTCAGCGTGACATAGTTTATGTTTTAGATGAAGGACAACACAATTCTACCTCAAGTGTGATTAATCCAGCAAAGTTAAGTCAGGTCCTCTGGATGGTGTCTTTTTGTTGAAACGTTTCGTCTTTCATCCGAAAGATCAGTCCAAGGAGCCAGAACAAACAGTCTCATAGCAGCACATTCATATAGAGGGCCAACCAGTTTGATGCTGATAAGGTGGTTTCTGGAGTTGGCCCTCTCCCCCATCGCCTCATGTCATTTGATTGTGATATTAGTCTAGAATATTGTGATAACAAAATCTGTTGCAATCTATTTATTTTTTCTATAATACAGAAGACTCCCGCCCTAACATGTTTGTTGTCTCAACATCAAGAGCTAAACTTCTGAGCTTGTGGATTTGAACCCAAAGAACCCAGTTTGTGATGTTCAGGAACTGCTGCAGGTTTGCAGGATGAGGGTTATTAATGTTTTCTTGTACGCACAGTTACAAAGCTCACTCTGTGTTTAAGAAGCATGCCGTGAATGAAAACTACTGAAGTCCCACCCACATCCTGAACAAGGACTTTCACCTCGTACAAAGGTTTTGATCTTCAATGTAACGCTGCGTCACTTCTGTCGTTAGATCACACTCACAATCACAGGTTTTCACAGCAAGCTGAAATTACCATTATAAATCCCAGATAACCAGGATTTTAGTCACATCGTGACAATTTAGATAAAGTACATACGGTATGTGTAAAAAAATGAGTACTTATCAAACAAAGTCAACAGATTTAGTTTTCTTTTCAAAAAAACGAAAGTGGTTTAAAACAGTTGATAGTTAAGCCGTTATATAACAACATAATGAGGCGAAAAAAATTTGAAACATCAGTGCAGTTGAAAGGCTTTAATAGTTAGCAATATACAAAACTGCAAACTAAAGTGTTATTTTTGTCTTGTACAGTACATACCTCTTCCAGGAAGAAAATCTTTCATGTAAAAACTATTCTCTTAGTCCAACTTTCATAGAACAATCAAAAACAACAACTTTATTTAAGAATATGATGCTCGTGCTCAACTTTCTTATTATGTCCTGATTCTTCTTTGTTGAAACGTTTCATCTTTTATCCAAAATACGTTTTCAGTCTAAGGAGCTGCAACAAATTCAATCTTATAAGTAGCACCTTCTTACATTGGATCAACCAGTTGGCTGGTGACATCCAGAACCAGTTGTAGTAAAGGAGGCCCACTGACCGATCGTTAGTGCCCTGATGGCCGCTTGCTACTCCCAGAGAGCTGAGTGATACTGGCAATATCATTATAACATGGGACAGTTGAACACTGAGGCCTCCACCCCTGTTTGATGATGGACAGTGTCTCTTCACAAATATGGCTTCCTTTACTACTCTGTCAAACCATCATTCCTCTCCATCAAGGATGTGAACATTTTGAGAGTAGACCACAGAGACCTGGCTTGATGATGTTGCTCTTCTGTGCTGGTCCATCCTTTTAGCCAGCGGCTGTTTAGTTTCCCCAGTGTAAGACTGATCACAGGCCTCCTGACACTGAACAGCATATACAATAGTTTGATATTCTCAAATGACAGAACAGAAACTGTATAAAATGATATGTAGTCCGACTTTTATTTAGACTAATACAGAAACAATTTAGCGATTATGAAACTACAATGGAGACATTCTGGTTCCTGAAAAACCTATTGACCCTGTTCAAGAGAAAGTCCTGTTATCCAGAACCGATAGGATGTCTCTGTTTATAAAAGCAGAAAATCTAATTAACATGAGTTACAAAAGAAGGTTTATGATCTCTCTGACTAATCCAGATTCATCATCCATGTTATAAATGTCCAGTCTGTTGACAGTTCCCTCGTTCTACAACCTCTCTGTTGACCTGCCTCAGTTTAACCATACCTGCTGTCACTTAGCAGCCTCATAAATGCCTCTTTGTTTAAGGGTAAAGGTACCTTTGCCTCATTTTTTTTGCTCACATGAAATCTGAGATTGCGCTTAAATGAAACTGCATTTTACAACTGAACCCCCGCAGACAGGCCGTTCTTTTTATCTATGGAATGTGGACGTGTTTCTTCAGGTGCAAAGTGCGACAGGTTTTCACTTTTAATCACTCTGGGGCAGTGGCTGCATGATGTTCAAGATGCAAGTTTTCCTTTTCTTGTTTCTATGACACACGTAAAAGGCCCACATGAAATCCATGTCCATAATAATGAGCCATTGTTGTGTTTTATGATTGTTAATTAGGCTCCCGTTTTGGTGCCTGTGCATGTTTACAGTTCTGCGTTGGGATATCGTTGGTTATTATACACAAACAGAACCTTCCTGCTGTTATAGCTGCTGCTTGTTTATCTTTATTTAAGCTCCCAAATAGCCTCAGTCTGCAGATGAAATGCTGCCTATTCTGCATCTCTTTGATTTACACCGGCTCCATCAAAGCTTCCTTTATGCGTCAAACAGTTTTGTGGAGCAGTTTTCGGCCTGATTGTCAAGTTCCCCACACCTCGAATGGCTCATTAGAAGTGAAACCTTTGAAAACAGAGCAGAAAGTTGATTCTTTTCCTCTGTAAAGATATGAAAAGGTGGCAAACATCTCCAGAGGGAACAAAGGTTATCAAACTGCACGCAGGCAGACAACAGCACCGGCCCGACAGAGAGACACCCTGTCAGCTGGATTCCAGGAGAAATCTGGAAAACAATTTAAGTTTTCAAGCATTTTCTCATCTTGCACTCATGATATCACTCAAAAATGCACGTTCTTCCTGTAATTTAACTTTTTTTTTTTCCTTTCTTTTTTTATCCCTGCATGTTTTTCTTGACTTTTTGGTGTATTATTTTACTCAAAATGTGAGAAAGCAAACCTCTGTGTTGTTTTCTAGAGTATGCAGGCGGTGGCTCGCTGTACGATTACCTATTGAGCGATGAAAGTGAAAAGATGGACATCGGACAAATCATGAACTGGGCTGCAGAAATCGCTAGAGGTACATTTAATATGAAATTTTCCCCCTTAAATAAGACCCTAAAACCAGGAAAATCTTCTGAATGACTGTGAATTGAATGAAAACCTGGATGTGTATACAGTTGTAAATGAAAGAAATTAAACTAAGTGTTTGGGAAATATTAAAACCAATCTTTTCTTAAAACAGATTATATTGAAGTAATAGTGGACTTTTTGCTTTCTGACTTCTTTGGTTCACAGTTTTCACATTCACTTGAGCAGAAAATGTGTGTTTTTACATGAAAATATGATTAAACCAAACAGAAAATTAGACGTTTTTTATTTAAAATAGTTCCACATCACATTGTATTGCTGATACGTTCATAACACAATCTGCATCTTTGCAAAGTGACGTTCCAGTGAAACTTCCTCTGAAAACGTCTTTCTTTTTTCTATTTCAGGAATGCATTATTTGCATTCAGAAGCCCCCGTTAAAGTCATTCACAGAGACTTAAAATCCAAAAACGGTAACTGAATTTCTCCTTTATCATATACCGTGTGCTAAATTGATTGGTTGAGAAACATTGAAATTTTTTTACTTGATTTTTACAACTTCTCTTTGTTTCTTTTAGTTGTTTTAGCCGCAGACAAAGTTCTCAAGGTTGGTATTTAATCTTACTAAAGTCTCTGAAGCTCAGTCAGAAGCACATAAAATACTCTATTGAACTAAATCTGTGCTGTGTCCTGGTATGTAAAGCAGAAAAAAAATCTTATTTATCTGCAGCACATGGACACAAGAGGGCAGTGACTAACTTTACATAAACTAAAACTAACTCCTCACAGAGAGTTTACTTTGTGATTTAGACTAGCTAAAAAAAAAGAAAAAGAAAATTATTATATAAGGTCCTTAAAGAAACATGTCCTGATCCTTTTACTCCTCATCAAAATGAGCTCAGTTAAATATTGTTGAAATAATTTTTAGATATTTGCAGGATCAGGTGCCAGTTTGCACCACTAATAAAATCCACAGATTAAGGGGTTTAAAATGGTCTTGACTTTGAAATTTGCTCTTATTTAGATTTTTTTTTTTAAATAACTCATTGTGACAATGTATTACAGAATAGATTTTCATTTGTAATAGTTTTTTCTTTACAAGTACACATTTCTATTGAGCTGGTTGCGTATTAAGTTCACATTTAAAGCAAGCCAATGGATAGCACAGTCAACTAAACTAAACGCATTGACTTGTTTTCAACACCTCAGATTTGTGATTTTGGAGCGTCTAAGTTCCTGTTGCACACAACACACATGTCTCTGGTGGGAACATTTCCCTGGATGGCCCCGGAGGTCATCCAGAGCCTCCCCGTGTCCGAGACGTGTGACACCTTCTCCTATGGTGTGGTGAGTGGCATCACTAAAAACACTTTGCTATAACTTGAGATTGACACATTGTGCGTTATTCAAGATATACACGATTTATTGTTGTCTACAAATGTGTCAAGTAATGAGCTTTAACTTAAATTCCTGCAGCACTCATGTTCCTAATTTGAAAGATGTTTAAAAACAGGGGAACTCTTATTGTGAAGGCTGCAGCACTGGTTCCTCTGGTTTATCTCGGCCTTCACAGCATGTCACAAAAATACTTTCAGTTTCTCTATTCAGACTTTTAGTTTTACTACTTTTATCTAGTTTGTAATATGATTTATATATAATTATTTTTGTGTTTCCTCTTAGTAGTTTTTTAAATTTATAAATAATGTTAAATTCTGGGAATTTTTATGAAATATCAAAAATATTTCCAAGCGTGCTTGACAAGAGCTGATAGCCGGAGTGGAATAAATTGGAAAACATTTTGTTTCCAAAAGAAAGATTTGATGGACAGGCTTTTTATTTCTGCCTGGAAAGTTTGATCAAATATGGTGAACACATTTTTTTTGGAAATTGCACTTAAGATTTTTGCATGGCCATCACGTGCTTGTCCTGAAAATACATTTTTATATTTTTAACATGATTTATTTAACAGTGCTGTGCAAAGGTTTTTTGATAACTGTCTAAAATGCTGTAAAGTGAGAATTATTTCACGTTTAAAACCTTATTGTGTTGTTGAATCAATTAATAATACAAAGTAAACAAACAGAAGACAAATCCATCCATATTTGGTGTCATCGTCTTTTACCTTCACTTCAGTTTTTCAAAGAACTCAGAAGGTTGGATGTTCAGAAGCATCTGGGAGAAATCAAAACACAGCTCTGTCTTCTGTAGATGTTCCGTGCTCTGATCCTTCTCTCATTATATAACCCCAGACACTCTTGATGGTGATGAGACCGGAGCTCTGTGCAGAACATACCATCACTTCCAGCACTCCTGATTTTTTTTTTTTACAATGAAAGTTTTCTTGACTGCATGAATGTTTGGGGTTGTTGTTCTGGTGCAGACCAAATTTGGGAACAATCTGATGCCTCCCTGATGGTATTACATGAGGGATAGTTACCTGCTTGTATTTCTCAGCAGTAAGGACAACAGTGATTCTGATTACACCCTCCAGCTTCATTAGCAGGAATGCAACATCAAACATTCAAGGAACCTCCACCATGTTTCACTCATTATTGTATTGCTCTCCAATCTTTTGGTGAACAAGCCAATCATTTCTTATTTTGGTTCATCCAGTCTGTTGAATGGACTGGTCACGTTTTCATGTTGGAGGTTTGACTTTTTTTGGCTGCATCTCTTCCATGAAGACCAGTTCTTGTCGTACTTCCCAAGCCAGTAGGTGGATGTACCTGGGTCCTACAGGGTACTGCCAGTTCTGAACTGATGGCTCCACTGGACAGTTTCTGAAGTTTTCTTTGGTGGAACGCTGTGCCTACAGTCCCCAGCATTACCCATCTCTTAGTGCTTCTTCAAACAGATCGTCTTCAAATCCCTGGTTGCTTTGAAATCTTTACCTGGGAGAGACATCGCTGATGGAACTTCTTTGTCTTGTGTCTTGCGTCTGACCTGTCATGTTAAATTGTCCTCAGTAGCAGATTTCGGCTGTGCCTCATTCAGTTTTGCAGCTGTTTTTCTGTTTCTGATAATGACTGTGCTTCAACCTGCATATGAAAAGAATAATCATAAGTACCAGTTTGCTACAACTGATTAACCACACATCTTTCTATAAAAAGATCCCCAACATTGTTCAAGTGCGCCAGTAAGGATTGATACTGTTATGAATGTTAAACACCAAATTAAAATTTACGGCTTCTCCATCTCCACCTTCTTCCGCTTATTCATAGTCGGGTCGTGGAGGCAACAAGTCCAGGGGAAAACACCAGACATCCCTCTCCCAGCGACACTTTCCAGCTCGTCCTGGGGGACCCCAGGGATTTACCAGGCCAGAGAAGACACACAATCCCTTGAGCTCTGGGTCTTCCCGGGGGCCTCCTACCAATGGAATGTGACAGGAAATCCTCGAAAGGGAGGCGTTCGGGAGGCACCCAACCGTAACCACCTCAATTGACTCATTTCGATGTGGAGAACCAGCGGCTCTAAGGCCACCCTGTGAAGGAAGCTCATTTCAGCTGCTTGTGTCCAGGATATTGTTCTTTCGGTCATGATCCAAACCTCATGACAATAGGTGAGGAATGGAACGTAGACAGACAAGTAAATCAAGAGCTTTGCCTTTTGTCTCAGCTCTTTCTTCACCACGACTGATCGAAGCAACGCCCTTATTATCGAGGATGGGGTCCCAATCCTTCGATACATCCCCTGCTCCATTTTACCACCATTCATGAATAAGACGCCCAAATACTTAAACTCCTACACCTGAGGCAAAGATGGAGGAACTTACATTTTCAATTAGAAATTGATTTGATCAGTCCTGAAAGCTCTTGACTACATTTAGAAGAACAGTAGTACCAAAATGAACTTTACCATTAATCTGTTATACTAAATCTCAACACTGATCATATGAAAGACAAATCTTCATAGCAAAAATAATCTTCAGATTTATGTATTAGGTTTTATTGATAATGGCAAAATTTGTTTTTTTTTAGGACCTGTTCCCCATAAAATGATCAACAGGCATCTTGTCCTGGAACATGATCATTTTAATTTAAAAAAACATACATGTCATGAGTAGCAGATGGCAAGAAATCCAGGAATGTTTTACAAATATTAGAAAAATAGCTTTTGATTTTGAAAACGAGTGAGCTGCAGCTGAAAATTACCTAAATTATAAAGGGGTGGTGACACATTTTGTGTGGAAAGAAATATTTTTGATCTAATTGGTTTGTTGATTTTGGTCTCAGAGAAGATTTCCGTATCTTTGATGTTTATCTGTTCAGTGCATGAATACCTACAGTACGACTTATAAATAAACAAAGCATAAGAAAGGCAAAAATACATGAGTTTATGTGAAAGTGTTGATATTAATTAAACTTTGATCTTGTTCTGCTGACTGAAGAATAAAAGTTTAAATCCCTGTTAGAAAATTTAGTGTTAAGAAGAGTGTGTTGTGCCATTTGATGCAGGCAGCAACCCCAGTCAAAATGTTTACTGCTGCGATTGAGAGCGCACGGCAGAGCAAGCGTTTTACTGGAATAAAACCACAAAGTCTTAAAACGCACGACTTCACATAACGGCTCTAACATCAGGTTTCTTTTCTTCCAAGTGGTTTAAAAATTAACCAAAATGTGTGGTTGAATTGGTTGGAAAGAATGTGATTATGTCTTGGATTTCATAAATTCACTGCATCGTAAAAACCTTCATATAGGTGTATAAAGGTTTATGAGGTATGTTGACAATCAGATGAGTCAAATATGATTAGGAAAATCTACTGTGGAATATAGAAAATAATTCATGAAAATCTGAATAATGTGCAGAAAACTCCTGGAGGTTATAGAAGGCTCTAAAATATACATTTTTACTGTAAGTCTTGATGTTTTTCTTTATCTCTTTCTGCAACAGGTGCTTTGGGAAATGCTCACTCGTGAGATCCCCTTTAAAGGCCTGGAAGGCCTACAGGTGGCCTGGCTCGTCGTGGAGAAGAATGAGGTATTTTACGTTTGCCTTACATTCACGTATACTGTACACGGAACAGTCCTGAGTGGTGACCGGACGTCTCTGTTTCTTAAAACTCTCATCCTAACTAGGCCTGTCACGATAATAAATTTTGCTGGATGATTAATTGTCTCAGAAATTATTGTGATAAACGATAATATTGTTTGAAATTTGACAATAATTAGTCATTATTGTGAAAATAATATATTTTTTATTACTAACACACCACATGGCACAGAGGCCCCATATACTCTGTTTATTTAAAGACATTAGATTTTCTGTTACTTTTGCATCTCCACTCCCCGATGGTGCTACATTTAACTAAAACATGAATTAACTGAATTATCTTTTAAAAACGTTTTGAGATTGCTTTCCATAGAAGCATGTTTAAAAGCGCTACGTAGAAACGAGTCGGAGTCCTTTTGAGAAACAGACGATTTTGTCTTTGTCAGAGAAACCAAAACAACAAAGAAGCAGTATTTTGTTTTACTATTTCTAATTTCTTGGTATCTGTCTCATTTTATTCTTTATTCGTCACTATTAACTCTTCATCATGTGCTGAAATGGTTAATAACAGAGATCGTAATTATATTAGAGGAAAATTATTAGGCAAACAAAACATGTCCTTTCTTTGCATTTTAATGTCATTAATGTGAATGCTCTCGTCACTGCATGGGTATTTTAGCATTTCTGTTAGAACTTCATGTACAAAAGTCTTAATACAAACAAAAAATATACATATCTGGGGTAGTGTATATGCGACAAATCAACATTCTTACTTCAAATCAGTACAAATGGTAATATTGAAACTGTGTGTGCTTCTCTTCTGGACTGTGTGTATTTCAGAGGTTAACCATTCCAAGTAGCTGCCCGTCCAGCTTTGCTGAGCTCATGAGAAAGTGCTGGGCGACAGAGCCAAAGGTAAGTCACTTTAAAACCCAGATCCACACTATGTATGTTCTTATTCCATTTATATACAGAGCAAATGTGTTTAATATTCACGTAGGAAAGGCCAATGTTCAGGCAGATCCTGTCTACCCTGGAGTCTATGTCTCAAGACAGACAACTTCCTGAACAGTGCAACTCTTTCCTTCACAACAAGGCTGAATGGAGGTAATGCGATCAGCTTCTCTCCACAGCCTGTAAATGTATTTACGATGCTTTTTTTTTCTTGCTAATATACTGCCTCAGTCTCAGATAATGTGCAACTGTTTGGAAAGAATGATGTGGAAATGTAGCTGATGGGGGCCATGAAGCACAAAAAAGAACTTGAGATTGTGCATATAGATCCTTAATAATTACACTGATAGCTACATAAAGACATGAAAACCCCCCAAAGAATGATCCATCTGGATATACTTCCTCTCTTTACCCATAAGACCCTAAAAATAATCACCATCTTTTTCAAGTAGAAGTGTTTAATTGGCCTGTATGAGCAGCTGGATGTTTGGTGATGTTCAGCACAGCCTGAGTCTCAGCTGTCACTTTATTCTCTGTCTGCCTCTCTGCGGGCCTCGTCTGTGCACTGAGGTTTTTTTTTATTTTTTATTCCCAGAAGTTGTGTTGATAGCATCATGTCCAGATAGATTTTTTTTTTTTGCAGGTGGAGCATGCTGGGGTGAATTTAAAATTCTGGAAAGCAGAAAGTGAACTAGTCTGGTGAAAGATGAGACTTGTGGCTGATCAAAAGAGAGTCAAAGCTAAAAACAGACATGACAGAGAGGTTTAATGTTGCCTGGAGCAGAGAAACATGGGCTTTCTCTCAGTTTTATACACAGTTCATGGGGCTTCAAATGAAACATTGCTTTTGGAAAAAGAAAAATTAAGTTCCTTATCCCATTTTCCTTTTGAGTGGAGGATCTGATTGTGTAGCTGCTACAGTTTGTTGCAGAAACTTTGAGACTTGAAAACTATGAGCTGAAAGATACTTAAAAAGAAAAATACATCACATAAAATAATTTTATCAAAGAGCAAACCACACATTTCTGCAGCATTGAGTGTGTTTTCAAAAACTCAATTGTGTATTATATAGCATTAAACAATGAGAAAATGGTGGATCATGAGGAGGAGCAAGACTTGACCTTCCTGCCATGTTCACATGCATTCATGATTACAAAGAGTTTTATTTATTTATTTATTTATTTTAAATTATTATTGTCATTGTGGGACCACACTTTGCAGCTCCACCTGCTGGACAAAATAAACTTCTCCAGAATGAGAGTTTTGACTCTGTCAGAACATTTTTGGGTTTTAATGACAACAGTTAAAACAAAAAAACAACAAAATACAGCAAGTTTACTTGTGCTCAGTTACTACATTATTAATATGTATTAATGTGCATATGTTTGACCTTAAGCTTTACTTCTTTTTTTTTTGTTTCCAAGGCTTTCTTAAAAGTTTTTCAATTTTTTTCTGCACTTTTGTTTTTTTAAATCTATTTTACAAAATGTAATGCCTTGTGTCCTTCAAAATAAGAAAAATGGACAGATGGACACAATAAAATACTGCGGATGGACGGACAGCTTATGAAAGTCACATGTTTTAGAAACAGGGACAAAAATTCAGTAAAAACCCGAGAGATGCATCATCATTCAGTCAATCTTCTACTGTATGTCATGTTTTCAGCTAACAGCTCTTCTAGAATCACCTTGTTTGTCTTAAAATACATTTTATATGTCAGACAGTGTCATCTTTGGTAAATTTCATATTTTCAGCTAATGAAATGGGAACAAACTGTGACTTTGTGGCAACCTGCTGGTAACAACATGCCTAAAAATCCAATTTAAATCAGATTCTTTGTTGAACTGTTGACATAATCCTGTTTTATCCTTTGACATTGGATGTTTTTTTCAGAGTTAAGTGGCTTCAAACGAACCAAAAATAAATCCTCTGAATATAGTCAGGGACAAGGATGGGGCAGGAAATGAGAGAAAACGTTGCAAATGTCTAATAAAATGCTTTAAAAGAGCTTCAGAAAATCTGAAGACTGTTCAAGACCAGTTTACATTGTTACGAAAAGATCTGACTCCTTCATATCAAATTATTGATAAATAAGGGGTTATTTATGACTTTTGCAAAGTATTATATACTGCACATTTTCTTTAAAACATGAACTGTGCTGCTTGTTTGCCAATAGCTTATTATCTTTATATCAACAATTCAACAAATGTTTTTGAACAACATAAACCAACAACAGTAATTTATTAGCCAATCCACTGGTATATCTGTCTATGGACACAATTGCTTTTCTGATAAACATTTTCTAAGAATGATCTGTAAAAACTCTGACGTCATCCAGTCTTGAAACCTAGCTTGTGTTGTGTTGTTGTGTGCCGAAGGTGTGAGATCGAAGCAACTCTCGAGAGGCTGAAGAAGCTGGAGCGAGACCTCAGCACCAAAGAGCAGGAGCTGAAGGAGCGAGAGCGGCGGCTGAAGATGTGGGAGCGTAAACTCGTCGATCAGTCCAACAGTCCGGTGAGTTCCTCATCATCTCCGTCCTTCATCTCCAGAATAAACAATGCCGCTGTCCAGACACCAAGAGTGCTTACAAGATGATGCACCCAGTTCATCCATCTGTAGAGTCACACTTGGTCCTGTTATCTCCAGCCTTCACTGGGTGAGAGGTGGGGTGGAGGACAGGTCACCAGTCCATCGCAGGACCACACAGAGACAAACAACCACCACTCTTCACTTCTATAGTGACTCCTTAGAGAAGATAATTAAGCTAACGTGCAAGTTTTTGGACGGTGGAGAACCAGAGAAATCCCATACACATCAAGAAAATGCAAACTCCACGCAGAAAGTCCTGCAGGGACTCGAACCCGCAGCCTTCTTGCTGCAAAACAACAGCGCTCAGCAGCTGTCTCACCGTGCAGTGTAGCACAACATAGTACACATTTATAACCTGATTTTCTTTAAGTTTTTTTATTTAATTTCTTTTTAGTTTTGTAAGCACAATTTCTTTTTATTTATTTATTTATTTTTTAATTGACCTGTATTTATAACAATCCCATAAATGATAACATACAAAATATATAAAACATGAAAGGTAGCAGAAGGAAGAAAAATTCTTATTATATCTGCCCCTGTTTTCAAACAATTACAGGTAGTTCAATCAAAAATAATCTTCAGTAACAGAACAAAATAACTCTTTCTAAATTTTTAACTCTACAAAAAAATCATGCAAAACCTTTAAAATCACATAAAATATACTTAAAAGCTGAAGTCTTTTGGACTGGTGGATCATTCAGATACTGCATTAGAAAAAAAAAATCATGCTTGTATTTGTGAAATTTTAGGTGTTCTACCTGTTTCAGTTTAAATCAACTACATTTTAAAGAGTTTCTTTTATTCCTTAATATTTTTATAACGTGTAACCACACACCATGCCATGATGAGATAAAATGCACAAGTTTTCATGTCAGTGTCTCACAAACATATTGTAAGGCAGGGAAGATGTTTATCAGCCTTTAAGCTTGGTTTTGTATTTTGTTTTAGTTTTCCGAGCCTATGTTAGGTCAGTAAATGCAACGCAGCCATCTAGACAATGTAGCATCGTGAGGCATGTATGTTCAGTGTTCTGTTGTATTATTTGAGTTCTCATGGCTCCCTGCATGGACACTGCAAAATGCTGTCTGTGCTTGAGCTCGAGACTGAAACGACACCGTGTTTGAGTCAGAACAACTTACCTGTTACTGTACGAAGTGAAGTTCATGAAAGAGATCCTTTTCTTTGTCGTGTATCTTCATGTACCAACACACTTCCATCGCCGCACCGGAAGGCAAAAGCGCAATACAAACACAGTGACAACACATAGTTTTGAAATTGAAATAGTAATTGTTTTCATAATTCAGAATAAAGCTTGCGTTTGTTTTGTTTTTATATCTTTTCAACAGGAATTAATTTTGTTTATTTCACCTTTTAACTATCTTACGTACAGTTTAAAGTGTCTGATTTTCCTTTTTTTTTAAACACACAAAACTACCATATTTTCCGCCTTACACGTCGCATTGCCTTATAAATCGCATCAGTCCAAATATGTCTAATAAAGTGGAAAAATACAAAAGTATGCTGCTTCAGCGTATAAGTTGCATCTATAATGCGTCACCTCTGACAACCCGGAAATGTGGGCCGGTGTGCTAAAAATCGATTGGCTGCCAAATGGTGGCTGCGGGAGCGTGTACAAGAGGACTTTAACAAGAACTTAACAAGATTAACACTTAAAAACAATTATTTGTTTGCTCAAAATTATAGTAAATGTGTGTCTCAGTTAAACTTTTACTTAATAAATGGACTTTAACGGTCAAATTAGCTGCATTTCAAAAGTATTCGCTGTCTCGGTGCTCCAGGTGCATGCAGAGGGAGGAAATCAGGAAGGAGGAACACGGCACATTTCTTCGAAATTCAACAAGATAAACACCTAAAACAATTATTTGTTTGCTCGACATTATAGCAAAGGTGTGTCTCAGTTGAACTTTTATTTAATAAATGAACTTTAGCGGTCAAATCAGCTTCATTTCATCGGAGCTGCGCAGCAAAATGAAGCTGATTTGACGTTTGCTCCAAACATGATCCTGGACGAAGGTGTAAGACTCTGGCAAGCTGATTGTGTCATTAATAGCCACTATTACATGACAAAACGGCATGCCATACTGCTCGAGTGCCATCTAGCGGCTGAAAACGGTAGTGTTCAATATTTTCAATGTCAGAATGAATAAAAACAGTCATATATCAGCCAAAAATTGGTTTATAAATATGGGAGAAAAAAAAGTTGCTTCGGTGTATAAGTAGCAGGTCATGCAAATTATGCAAAACAAAACTGTGACTTATTGGCTAGAAAATACGGTAATCAAAATTTGTATTTATTTTCAATCTTTATTACCTTTCCACATTCTCACCTCACTGCTCTTTACACTGAGAAACATTGAGGGTCAGGATACGTCTCTCTGTGACCACAGCGCTTAGTGTTTAGTCTTTGAATTATTCTAATTTACGTGCTACTGATGCAAAAAGACAAATGCTTGTTAATTTGAGTAAATAATTTTGTTCTTTCCAACATCGTTTTTATTAATCTCACAACATTCTGTGCTTTGTGTGCACAGTGCTCACCCACTAATAGCCACATGTTACACCAGAACCCAGTAATGATTTCTCAAATATATTTTAAAGCCCCCACCTGTGGATATTATGGATGTCATTTACTGTAAGCCTAATGTTGGGGATGTATAGTGGCGTGCTGTGAAGAAACAGCCACAGGAGCCGCTGCTTACAGAAGGCCAGGCTTTTATGATGAAGTGACATTTTGCTGACATTAAGATTGGCCAATTTGTTCTGGATGTGGTGGAGTGCAGTTGTTGAGAAGCAGTTTCTTACCAGGATGAGAAAGTATGTTATTTTTTTTTTTAATTCTTTTCTTTTTTTTTTTTTCTGACTGATCTTGGTTCAGCATCGTAGAGAAGCTTCTTTCTTGTTTTATTTTCCAGGCAACTTTTCAAAGCAAGTTTTCGCCGAAATGAATTTCAACAGAACAATCCGCTTCTTTAGGATGAATGTTGAGTTACAACAAAGAAAAGAATAGAAGCTTTGGCGTTCACGTTGGTATTACACGTCATCTGGGGAAGGACATGCTTCTTTGAGCATAGCCCATTAAATTGTCCCCTTTGCTGGTATTAATCAGTCAGTCTCAAGAGGAAGTAATCCTCCGTTCTCCTGTGTTTCTGCTTGTTAGTTCTAATACTCGCACATCATACATTCCTGCACCATCAGGTCCCAGACGTCGTTAGATTTAACACAACAATTAGACCAGATCCTCACCTTTGTTTGCATTTCGCTGAGCAAAATTCAGAAACGTCCAGGCACAGTCAGCCTTGAAATGTAACATTTCTCTGAATTCAAACGACTTCTCAAACAGTTTCACTGTAAAATACGTTGCTTAGGTTTACTTTTTTTTTTTTTTTTTTTTTTTGTCTTTTCACGTGACATTAACTTTTTACCACTTCATAACTGGCGGCCTGGTTCTTTGACACCAAAGCGGGGGCAGAATTGTGTGAAGTCATCTGAAGATTTCCACACAGATCCTAAACAAAGCAGATACTTTAATGGATGTTTTGGCCAACATCTGTCTGTGCTTTTAGAAAACTGGAACTATTTACAGCTGAGCTGAAGCTGGCAGTCCGAGCTTAAATGTAAACCAGAGCGCTGTTTGAGCTTTTATCTTTGCATTATGTTTGACTTTACAAACCAGTCTCATGTTCGAAATGATCAAATCTGTATTTTGGCTATAATGTTTTAGCTTTCTTATCAATATATCAATATATATTTCTGTTGGTAGACCTGTAGTCATCAACTGACAGCCCGTGGGCCATATCTGGGCTCTGAGCTCACACCGTCCAGTCTGCACAGCAATAACCGTATTGTTCAGACTATAAAGCGCACTTGAAATATTTTAATTTGCTCAAAAATTGACAGTGAGCCTTATAATCGCCTTATGTATTAACTCTGGTTGTGCTTACTGACCTCAAACCAATTTTATGTGGTTATTGTGAATGAGTTGAATAAAGTTTGACTCATCTGACTGTTTTGTTTCGCTTAATGCGCCTTATAACCCGGTGTGCCTTATATATGAAAACAGACCTGTTCATTAGGCCTGTCGTGATAAACAATAAATCCATTAATCGCATGATAAATGAAAATTATCAACCTGATTTTCATTTATCGTCTTTATCGTTTCTTCGTGTCTCTCTTTCTACTGAAGACACTGGATGATAAGGTTCAACTCTGGTGCTCTTCACTGACCCCTCCCTTTCTCTTTTCTTCTTAAAATCTATTCTAACCATCCAAAATTGCGTTTTTAGATCGTTAAAAGCAGTTAAGCTGAGAAGCTAAGCTATGAGCTAAGCTAACAGGCTGACCTTGGGAAAACACCTCCATCTCTTCGAAGCTCCAAAATTCACGGTTGAAACTCGTGCCTTGGTCTAAAAAAATAGTTTTTCTCTGCAAAAAGAAGCTGAGAACTTATTTACTGATTTTTTAAATGAAAAGCTTTGTGTGAAAAAATGCTATGCTAAAGAGCTCAAACCACACCGAGCATCCGCCATTTTGAGAACCGAAGAGAGACAGCTCATGTCACGTCAGAGTCAGAGTCAGAGAATCTTTATTGTCATTTGCACCACATGTGGTACATGTGATGAAACGAAATTATGTA
>JARVLU010000255.1:18310757-18325776 GCA_031762415.1 Simpsonichthys santanae
TGTGGGCTCTTCTAAACACATTGATATGGTTATATAACATTTGACTCCAGTGCCCCCCCGCCCCCACATTACTCCAACAGTTACAGATCAGTGATACATCAAACGATCTGCACCAGATTTATGGTGCTTCATCAGTGAGCACTTTTATACACATTGGTGTTGTGGTTGAAAATTTTACTCCAGTCACCCCCTATCTCAGTGATACATAATCCCAGCTGCACCAGATTTTTGGTACTAGATCAATGAGCACTTAGAGACAAATTGGTGTTGTGGATCCATGACATCACTTAAGCCCCGCCCACTGACACAAGAAACTCACTATTATTGAATGACTCTTCCAGCTTTGTCCTGTGTAACATATAAGACTGACATTGTATTCGCTAACTGTTGATTACCACACATGACATGTTGAAAAGCCAAATGGAAGTGCTCATCAAACATTCACCACAAAACAGGAAATCCCATAAACTCCTGTCTGGAAAGTCGCATTTCAGCCAAACTTGGAAAGCTTGCAGCTGGACTCGTACTGATATGGGCGGAGTGCGCATTCTGGTGGACGCGTGCGGGAACAGAATGGGAGCGTTCATCATTGTGACCGGGATGCGTTGCTTGTTCGCAGGTGATTTAGAAGATTTGGCAACTGTGCACCCTGGCGAACGGGTGCGGGATAGAAACAAGAGCGTTCGCGATAGCGACCGGGCAGATTAGCTGGAGCTCCCATGGTTGCCACCGTAAGGCCGGAGCGGGGCTTTGCTGCGAGGGCCTCAATGCTGCTTGCAGCTTTAATTAGCAGAAAGGAGTTAGAAAAAGTACAAAAATGTAGTTAGCAGAAAGAACCTGAAAGGAGCACAAAACAGCCGAACAAACAGATGAAAGTAGCTAAAAAAAGTCCACATTTGTACAATGAAGCTGAAAGAAGCTTAAGCAGAACAAAATGTGAAAGGAGCTGTAAAAGATCTGAAGGATGGAAAATGAACTCAATTCATTTTCTATGAGAGGAAAAAAAGGTCAGAAAAGGCTAAATATTAAAAAAAAAAAAAAAAACTAAAAATGCACCAATACTAAAAATCACAGCAGGATTATCCTGAAACAGCTGAACGTTTTGATTTATGATTTGTTGAAATAGCTGAAAACTGCGGGACAAGAATCACACTGAAAACATACACAATAAAAATGGATCAGAACTGTGTGAATGCTTCCTAAACATTCAGACTATTAAAAACAACCTGTACTTGTATTGGGCTGATCTGAAGCTGATGGATATTTTCAGAAGTGTTGTACAATCAATAAGACATGACACACATAAAATATGAATTGGTGTCTTCAGTACCAGGTTCATGTTAGGATCAGAGTCCATCTGAAATACTAATATACTAGCCACTCCTGCATGTTTTTTTTACCAGAAGATGCTTCAGACGTTTGGATTCAATCACAGGGTATCCGCGGGGTTGTAAAAGGTATTAAAAGGTAGTAAATAAAATTAACACAAATTACAGCCATTAAAAAGTATTAAAAGGTATTAAATTTAACTCAAGAACTTCTGTATATACCCTGAATTAATATTCAAACCGTTCTTCTGCATCTTTGTAGCCAATAAGGCTCTCAGATCACAAATGCGCCAATTACCTATGACTTAAGCAAAGGACAACTCCGTAGAGTAGAGAGACAATTGTGGACCAAAGATTTGGAGAAAAAGACAAAATGGAGACAGAGGACAACAAAAGAAAATGACGAGGTAAAGACTGAGGACAGTGCCCGTGGTCATACCTGGAGGAATTTTCATGTACAGAGGGCGAAAAGGAGACAGCGTCCAAATGCAAACTTCATTTATCTCTATATGTGATAGCAGCTACAAGACTTAAGCAACTAATCTTCAAAAAAAAAAAAAAAGTGGTATACGAGGTTGAATGATGTTGCTTTGTTATTGTTTGTGTGCGTTTGGCTAAGTATGATCTTAAATATTCTGAGCATCTGAGAAATGTACTTTGAATGTAGCTACTTATGTAGCTCAATGGGATTAACCTGCCTAAATAAAGAATGAATGAATATACTGTACAATAAATCAAACTGGATGACTTCTATTGACAATGCAATAAAACATCAAATGGTTAAAAATTAATACTCGGGGTAGTTTTTGAGAAGAGTACTTTGTACTTTTACTTGTGTATTTTTTATAATACCAGTGCTTTTCTTGTAACTGAGTACAGTATAAGCCGTGTAACAATACTTGTACTTGAGTACAAATCTTCAGTACTCTTTCCACCGCTGGTATCACTATTTTATTCAGTTTTACCAAAGGAAAAAATAATTCACGTCTTCTTGTTTCATCTCCTCGAATTTCTTTACAAAATGTAACGCATAAATAAATTTGAATCAGAAAAATCTAACAGAATATATTTACAAGGGTTCTAATATGTAGTCTAGTGATGGGTTTGTAAACTTTACAATCAAAAGAGCCATTTCTCGTTCTCTAAATTATGTGTCCAGAGTTGCAACAACATGCTACAAATGTGAATATCAACCAGTGGCCCATGGACCACTTTAAGTTTGCTGGAGGTGGCTTTTCTGGCCAGTAGGGGTAACATTATAAAATTAAAAATATCTAATGATTTTTAAGATTTACTGGTGGCACAAAGGTTAGAGAAGGCGAGTCTGTGATTGGAAGGTTGCCAGTTCAACCCCCAGGACTGGCAACATTAAAATGCGGGTGAGAAAGGTGAAGCACCCACACCTACCTCAACTCTCATTTGCCCCACTCTGGGCCCTTGAGCAAGGCATTTAACCCCCACCATCTGCCCCCTGGGCACCCTAGTCATCAGCTTTCTGCTCCACGCATAGGGTGGTGGTAGCTGGGTGGTTTGTTGTGTCAGGAAGAGGCATCAGGCGTAAAAACAATCACCAAATCTTCATGTGAGTTAGTTTGTTGTGGCGGCCCCTGAGGAAGAGAGCAGCTGAAGAATTAAAAATTATATACAGTACAGTATATATATTTTTTATGTTAAGACAAATGACCAGATTCTTGTAAAGAAAGATTTTTATTTTATTATTTTACATTTTTGTTTTACAAATTTAAACAATGAACATTGCAGGCCTATATGATTATTTTTTTTCTTCATTGTGGAAAAAAAGTACGTAATTAGCCGACTTTGAAGAAATAAACCATATACAGTAGTATGTTTTTTTTTTTTTTTTTTTTTTTTTTTTTTTTTTTTTTTTTTTTTTCATATTTGCAAAGGAAATGACGTGAACCCAGACTGGGCGTTAACGTTTTACCCGCGCTGTATGCAAATAAACCAATGAAATGTTCGCGCCACTTTACAGTACATAAAAGATACATAAGAAATTATGTTCTGTAAAACGTACTTAAAACAAAACAAAATGTAACAACACACATAGATAAGTTTAATATTGGCTCTCTTTTTTAATCCCCGTTTTATTCTGATATCTATCACGCGTTTTTAAATCATCAGATTATATTTATTATAGAGCTGCCAGGACCTTCCGGTGGCGCGGGAAATGAACAGATTCTGGCGCCTTGCAGCTGCAGGTCCAGTTTTGTTAGTCGCAGAGCTGCAGCTTGGTGTGTTCTCGTGTCTCTGCTGGAAAAAAAATGCCTTTCACCCGCTCCAAGGTAAGAAAACCACCCTGAAGTTTTTATTTAAAACCGTGTTAACAGCAGAGTTATGGTGTGTTTCCTAAACTTCATGACAAACAGGTTGATTGTTGCTTTTTGCTTCTTTAAGCAGAGATCTGTGGAAGGCCTGCATGTATGTGCAAGGCTTTAAAAATGTGTGCAAACTTTTGTTTGTTGATCATTAAATATTAGGCAGATTATCTGATTTTAACGTGCACACATTTGAGCTTTGAGAAGTTTCTCATTTTAGGTTATTTTTCTGTACAGAAAACAACAGAAGAAATCAAATAACTGAATAAGTTTAATAGATGAGGTATTTAAAAAAAACATAAACGTTTAAAAGTGACTGGGATTAAAGTCATTTAGTATTTTAACTATAAGCATTTTGAACTGTTATGTGTCGTGTGTTGTGTGTGTAATAAAAAATATAACTTAAAAGTGCACTAGTGCATGTTTTGTCAGTGGTTTTAAGCTCATGCATCTTGCACAACTCATGTGTAAAATATGCTTTGTGATCTTTTTTTTCCCATATAAACCCTAAGAAGAAACACAAACTTACTTTAGTTAACTTTGTCCCATGCAGAAACTGGCAGCCCAGCCTCCATCCACCAGGATGAGTCTGAGGAGCTTCCGCAGCATCCCACTGGTTCCCATGGAAACCTCGTCCTCCTCTTCTGATGACAGCTGTGACAGCTTCGGCTCTGACGGAGGCTTTGCTAATACGGTAACAGTAAAATGCTAAGTTTGTCCACCGCTGCACCCCCTCTCTGTGGAAAGTTGTTGCATCTGACGCTTGCGCCTGTTTCAGAAGAGCATCCTGAGTCGGACAAGGAGTGCAGCTGCGAAACCGAAGATGTTTGTGGCTGCGTCAGAGGACTCGTGCAGCGGGTCTGAGGAGAGTGAGATCAGCAGTCAGATAAAAAATATGGTAAGAAATGCAACTGATTTCTCATCTCTAAATCAAAACAAACAATCCCTTTTAACTAAACTTTTTTTTTTTAATCTTTCAGAAAGTAAATGTTGAACCTCCAAGACGTGGCTGCAGGCCGAATGTCCTGAAAGTTGCTTTGACGTTTCCTTCAAAGAAGACGGACAGGAAGAGACCTGCGTCTGAACCACTACCTCAGCCTGAAGTGCAGGACTCAGACTCTGAGGAGGAGAACTCTTTGAGCAAGCGAGCTCTGAATATTAAGGAAAACAAAGAAATGGTACGGTCGCTTGCTTTGGTTTCACAGCGATTACACTGAACTGTGCAGAGTGCATGTTAACCTTGCTGTACTGATTTATTAATTTAGCTCGCAAAGCTCATGGCAGAGCTGAACAAAGTGCCTGGGCTCTTCCCAGTAAGACGGACAGCAAAGTCCGCTTCGAGCACGGTAAAGAAACATTATTATGTTTATAGATTTGTCAGTTTCTCTTAACAGTCTAGTGGTTTTTATTCTTAATAAGAAAAATTTACACCTTCAGCCCAGAGCGACTCCTCGGCCGTCTATGAGAACACCAAGAGCTCTCAGGAGAAACCCAGAGCGCATGTCTCGGCCCCAAACTCGTTCTCGATCGCTGAAAGACGGACCGCCCAGCCCACCTCCTGAGGAAGAGCCCAAGGATAAGTTCAACCTGGTCCGTAAAAGTCCCTTCTACGAGGAAGTTGACGAACCTGTGAGTTGGCTCAGAGCACCAGTAAACATCTGCTGTACACACGTTACCATTGTAACTATAATGATTTGTTTTTCCCCCCGCGCAGCCGCGTCGTCGTCGCTTCCCCGGCAGCAAGGCCATCCCTCACGTGGTGCGACCTGTGGAGGACATCACCGAGTGGGAGCTGCAGAAGATCTGCCAGAGCGTTCGCGAGAAAGTCTACAACACCTGCACCGTGAGTTCACCGTGCCGCCGGAAACAGCTGTCGGTGAAACAAAAGTGACCGAGTGAACATTTTTGGTTTCAGGGATCCACTTGCCACCAGTGCAGACAGAAGACCACCGACACCAAAACCAACTGTCGTAACCCAGAGTGCTTTGGGGTGAGGGGGCAGTTCTGCGGCCCGTGCCTCCGCAACCGCTACGGAGAAGAAGTCAAGGACGCCCTGCTGAACCCGGTACGTCCCGAACCCTTCGTAGTTTTAATCGTAATTTGAGATGCGTGCATGGATTGTAACGACGTTCGTCCTACAGGAGTGGTGGTGCCCACCTTGCAGGGGGATCTGCAACTGCAGCTTCTGTCGGGCCAGAGAGGGCCGCTGCGCCACAGGAATTCTGGTCTACTTGGCCAAGTACCACGGCTACGACAACGTGCACGCCTACCTGAAAAGGTAAGTTTTAAAACACCCCCAGTTTTCAGTACGTTGAATGTTTCTTGACACTTTATCGTTTTCTGCAGCTTGAAAAGGGAAATGGAAGAAGAGAGGAAAGAGTGAAGAAGCTGCTGCTACGTTCTTCCTGCCCAGCTGGAACACACCCAGACGAAAAGTTTCTGTTTGAAGCGCTTATTGTTCCTGTCGGGAGTGTATTTCCAGCGTTGACTGACAGCTGGAGGCGGCGTACGGTCGCTTCTCCTCCGGCTTAAAACTCAAAATGTTTCCGTAAAGATATGAATTTTTTTGGTCAACATCGATTATTTGCAGTTTAAAACCTGAAAACGATTCTCGTCCTGGGATGTGCGTATTCTGTTAGTTCAAAATGTTCTGACTCTTTCATGCTTCGAAGAGTTTTTCTACTGTACATTGTTTTAAATGTATCGATTTTAATCTGCCTGCATGTTAAAAGAAAAACCGGCCTTTTAGCTCTAAATTAAAGCTTGTGTTCTCTACAAGTTTATACCTGTTTAAAAGGTGGGAAAAGAAGCTTTTGTCTTGTTCGTTCCTGCTTTAGGTTTGGATGCAGGGGTGGGAAATGGGACGCAGACCAAGGTCCACTGCCTCTCCCTCTTCTCAAACGGAGAGGAACTGTGATAAACTACAGCGTCTGCTTAAATCTCCTTCATTAGATAACTGTCGCTAATGGTGTGGAAACAATTAGCACACTCTAATGGGAATCTCATACCTGTAAATCATTTGATCCTGTTAAAGGCACGTTCTCGCTCTGCTCCGCTCTCTCTGCCTCATTTTCTGCTGTACATTGCTAAGTAGGAACGGTTGAAGTAGAGTTTTATATATGCCTTTTTTTTTTTTTTCTGTTCAGGGTTGTGATCCGCTGCAGAAAAAAAGACATAAAATTAACCTTTGTGCTGTTCGTCTTTGAAATGAACTCCATGCGACCTGCGGTTGGAAATCAGTCCCTGTGGTTTGATTCACTGTAACAAAGTGCAAAACAATGAAATTCTGCTTTGTGTTCACCAATAAAGTGCACAATCGTCACTTCCTCCAGAGCTTCAATTACTGTTCTTAACGTTCAGACAAACTAAAGATGTTGATGCTGATGCTGTAGGAAAGCGTGTCTGCGTCTATGCTCAAGTTTGCATCCCTTCAGAGTAAAGCTTAACAAACGGTGAGGAGGTCTCGGCTGTCACTCTGCCTGCACAAGCTCGAGTGGGTCAGATAATCACCATGTACAGCTGCTGCACCGAGCTGAATTAAAGGTGAGTCCATTTCGGTCCACGCACGTTCACGATTCTCACAGTTTTCATGTTAAACCAGTCGGCTATATTTAGAAAGTTTCTGATTATAACTAATTAGAATGCAGCTTGTTAAGTTGTAGATTGCATGAACGCCCATTAACTAAAGTGCTTAAGTGCAAACTGAGTCAATAATTCACACCAGAGTCTGGGTAGGTTTTGTAAAAAAAATAAAAATAAAAAAAATCATTTTTAACATCAACACAAACTTTTATATGTAATGAAATGATCTTTTTCACTTGTCTGGACCTACAAGAAACTTCATCAGTAGTAATAGAGTTACTGAGGACAGATTGTTTTTTGTGGCCGAACCTCCAGCCTTTCATTAATAATCATTTCTTATATTTTAGCTGATCCTCTTGGTGCAGCCCACACGTGATCTTTTTGAGTCTTGTTTGAAATAAGGTGAGTTAAAGGTTCCTGATGCAGGACAGGATGGTTCTTCAGCACAGCTGGACTATTTTTTTTATTTGCATCCTTCAACATCTGAACAAGTCATTTTTCCTTTAGGCTGATGACTCAACTTTTCTGTTAAGAGATGTTTATTCAACTTCTCTGCACATTTTTTTACAAACTGGTTGCACAGCAGCTCCTTTGGCTCGTTATTCAAGATTCAAGGATTGTCATTCACATCACGCGCGGTGAAACGAAATTGTGTACACAAGGTCCCAGTTTCACCCAAAATTTGCAAAAATATATAAAAAAGAAACCGTATACTGTATGAGCTAAACCATAATAATGTAATATAATATGGTGTATTGAACAGCAGCCTGAACATTATTTGGGATGATCCCAGACTGCAATGTACACACATCCAAAATCATTTTAAGTGTGGCACATATATTTTATTATCCTGTCAGATTTTATTTAGTTGTGTCTCACTTGGTGTTTTTGATCACTTTTTGTTTGAATCAGTTTAGTGTCGTTCTGTGGAACAAACAACTGTTTACACTGTTTTAACTTGATTGTATGTTTTGTACATTTAAGTTATTTAATATGCAAAACAGTAATTAGTGTATTCATGTTTGTTTAGTTAATTTCAAATACAGTAGTTCAGAGTTTTAGAAAAGTGTATTTTTTCAAAAACCATTTTGGATTATGTTTGTTTTACATATTTTTTTTTATCTTTTACTGTGTTATATTTTACTTTATGACTAAAATAATGCAGATTTCCTTGTTCAGAGAAAATGAATTAATCTGTTCTTTCTTTCTTTCTGGTTGTTTTGTCTAATTTTAATCACTCAGCATTATTTTGTGTATTATGTTTTTTTAAAATGCAAAACATATATCGCTTATTTTAGTAGTTTTGTATCAGATTTTGTCTTATCGTGATCAGGTTGCTTTTCTTGTATTTATTTATTTATTTATTTTTTTCAGGACTGCTTTAATGAAAGACAAGAGTCTATCATCACACAGAGTTCCTGAATAATAAATAAAATATTAATACATGACTATTTTGTAAAACTGAAATCCAGTATATTGATTAATGAACATTCAATGAATGATAAGGAGCAGGTTATTTCCAGATGTTCTGATACTTCAGTGCGATCCAATCATTTTATTATGACGTATGAATATTGAGTGTCTTGTAAATTCTTATTTTATAAATTTCTGTCTCAAATTTTAAATCTGTCCTCAACAAGCTTTAGTAGAACATATTTACAACAAAATTACACTCTTATTTCAAAACATTTCTCTAACCATATAAAATTTGTCATATTTAATTATTTCTGAGTTTTGTGTTTAATCAATAAAAAGACAGTTATATTTTGGCAATAAAAGTATAAATATAAATTAATTAATTTACCCCTTTCTGTCCAAAAGGAACATTTCAAAACTATTATTAGTCTAATAAAGATGCACTTGAAAATACTAGTCCTGTATTAAATATCAATGATCATCCACTTCGGAGTGATGAATATTTAGGGAAGTAATTGTTTACAACGCTCAAGCATTGAGCTGATTTGGTAATCAGGCTATGAAATACAATATTTATTCATTAGAGCAGATTTAATGAGGCCTTGCGGCGCTAATTATGAAAACCAGTGTAGCAGTAAATGAGTAGCACTCGGCGGTGGCCTGTGAGGAGGGTCTGGGAGGGGGTAGCTGAAGTGCCCCTGAAGTAGCGTGCAGTTGAACATACCTGCAGACAGGTTGCAGATGGGGGCCCCACCTTCGAGACTGAGGATCTCCCCAACTCCTCCATAACAAATCCAGATAATCTGCTTTATTCCACATCAACACGCTGCACAGCAGATAATCTCATAGCTTTTCAGAGAAACTCAACGAGGCTTTTAAACATTTCATTGATGCAGTATCTATGAAACAGCCTTCTATGTATTTGTATGCAGGTCTGGGGATATGTGGTAGGATTTCACAACATAATACGGGTTTTGATTGACTGATATTTTCATTATGGCTGCAGGGTAGCGTGAAGACCGTTAATTTGCTCGAGAGTCCTGCAGGTCTACGGTGATTGTGGCAGAGCCAGAAGAAAAGCAGAATAAATGAAACTCACGGGGCACAATCACAATCTGGGGGTCAAAATCAACTGATTAATTATAATTTAGAATCAATCTGTCAGGCCTCTGTAATAAACACTCTTTTCAGGCTTGTTGCTTAATAACCAGCTTTGCAACGCTGTAAAAAACTGCATTATTAGCTGCAATACGTGACAATGCTTGGATAAATGTTTCTGAAAATATAATAAGAAAGAATTTAGATGAAATGCCTGTTTCTATTTTTGATGCAGCTCATAAAGACGACTTTCCACACGAGCCTCTCCCCTCTCCTCTGCTCTGACCTCTACATCCTGTGAAGTATCGTGAGGAAAGTGCTGTTAAATGCATAGTGAGTGACTCTGGGTGGCAGGAGGCTTATGACATGTTTCTTTCCTCCTGTTCCAGCCAGGAAAGTGATGGAAACAGCAGTTTGGTCCAGGTGTCAGGGACATTATCAAAGAAAAGGGCTGCCTGCAGTTGCTCCATCTCACGGGAAATTGCCAACTCACCCTAACAAAGGAAGGCATAAGTGCACTCGCTGCTGCCTTCAAGGGGAGCGTGATAAGATGACATTATAAATACAGAATTGTTCACAGAGGTGGAGGGGTAGGCACATCAGGCAGCTGAACTTGACAATTCAGTTCCTCGTGCACACGTCCAAAAGCCTCTGTGGAATTACCTAAAACAACATCCTTTGTGCACTTTGTAAAAAATGTTAAAAAGTTTTAATTATCATTATTTGTCTTGTGGCTGCTGCAGCCGAACGTCTCCAGCTGCAAACTTTAAAAGAAGGAAAGCGTTTAACAGTTAAAACAGCAGTGCAGCATCATGTCACATTTGAAAAACAGTAAAAACACAAAATATGATAAGCCCTTAATGGTCTGTAGGAAACAAGGAGTCGTTTTTATGATGCTTTAATAACAGTTTTACAATCAGTCAGTTATGAGCATCATAATGTAACATTGATTACACAGTTTCTTCTTTTAGCACTTGGTGACTACTCAATAGCCATAAAACCACAGAAAAGTTACTAAAATGCAAATGAATGATCAAGACTCACCCCCCAGTAAACTGAGAGCACTGCTTTGTGATGCTGCTGATCGTCGTCACGTAAAAGATGCTAAACAGTTCTCCTCATCGCCTGAAGGGGGCGGTCGAATACAGGTAACTTGCACCACTTTTGCCAACACTTTTGTCTTGTTTGAAACTTTCAACAAGTCTTTAGAGCTTAAGAAAGAGAGAGAAAAAGCTTGAACGATTATATATCATATAATTTAACACAATAAAGTGATTCAAAGCACAAAACCCCAAGAGTTTTCATTGTGTGAGGGGACAAGGATTGATGGGAAGCTGATTGTTCTGGGTTTAGAGAGGATGCCTGAGCAAAGGGTTCTGAAGGAGTCCTACAGCCCAAGTGAGTTCAGGAACTCAGGGAAGGTGGTGTATTGAGGTGTTGGAGGTTTGGGGTGGGGGTGGGGGGGTTATGATCATGATTAGAGCAGTAATCTGTGAATCTGTCCATATAAGAGCTGGTGGTACATTGGATTAATTTTATTGAGATCATACATTATAAATGGGGCATGGAGGAGCTCGCAGCCTCGAGATGGTGGCGCTCACGTGCTTCATTAATTTTTACTTCATTAACTCTCCCCTTCAGAGCCTGCATGCGACAGAGACTTCACTGCAGGTCATGAAGCCAGCTGAGGGGCAAATGGACACATGAGGCCGCGGATGACTTTCAGCGGACTGGCCGCTCTGGCACCATCAAAACCAGTCAGCATCACGTGGGATCCATCAGGGTCTCTTTGTGCTGTCGCCTCGTCTGAGCGTTCACAAACAGTAAAAGGAAGTAAAAGCTGAGGAAAGAGTTTACTTTGAAAGTACTTTTCTTGGTAATTCTGCAAGAATGCAAAGTTCTGGCAAATGGGTCTATCACAATGACAGTCACACACATTTTATTTTCCTGCAGTGTTTTTTTTTTTTTAACTTACTTTTTGTGCCTGAGTGGTGCATTGGCAGTCACTTTTTGTCTCACAGCAAGGAATTTCAAAGTCCCCAGTGGGCCCTTTAGAATGGGCCATTTGTTTAATATTATAGCCTTAAACCTAACAATATCAATCAGTCATGAAAGCACCTATGCATGCTGCTGTGCCCTGCATCACCATTAACTCCACACAAGTGACGGCCTCCGCTGGATCGCAGGGCGAGCAGACGGAGGGTGTCGGGAGGTAAATAAATGGATGGTGTTGGTTTGCTTTGGCACCCCCTGCTTCCCCCCACCGCCCAACTCGACCACCTCATCCACTCTTCTTCCTGTTTATTTCTTTCTTTCCCAGCCACCTTGAGTGAGTGTGTTCCAGTGGGGGGAACAATAGACACTGAGCTTTAAAGAAAAGTTGGAGGTTTGATTAAACTTTACAGTCTGGACTGAAATGACCCCTAAAGGTTTGAAAATAAATAACAGGAATTTTTTTTATTTTTTTTATGAGGTTCTCAATACATATAAAAGCCCATTTGGATTCATTGTAACACTGAATCAAAAACTGAAAAGACTGACTTTGCTGATCACGTATAATTAAAATATGTCTGTCTTAATCTTTGCATTGAAATTGACCCACAGACATGAAAAAAGCTCAGTTCAGCAGAACTTTGCTCACACTTTATGTAAGTAAAGCAGCAATGTGTTGTTATATTTGACAGATATGACATCAAAAAAGAGCTGAATGTGAGTAAGTTTGTAGAATACTGTACTCTCAAAATTGAAAACATTGAAATGTAGAAAAGAATGTTCAACAGAATTTTATGGCTTTCAGTCACAAGGAAATTATTGTTTTGTGTCCTTATAGATAAAGACTTGATCCGTGTAATATTTTAGGTTCGAGTCAAGCCTTGTGAGTTGAGTTGGAATATTGAAAATAACTGGTCTAACTAATGATTAAAATTAAATTTGTTTAATTTCACTCAATGAAGACGAAACCACAAAAAACAAAACTGATACTTGAAAACAGCAACGTCTCTAGAACAGACATGTGGCCCTTAGACAATTTTAACAAGGCCCACAATATCCTAACACCCACCCCTTCTCCAAAGTTATCTGCAAGATGTACAGAAATTTAAATTAAACATATTACGCAAAACTTAAAAAAAAAAACATTTTTTAAGTTATTTTGTTTCCAGAATGAACCTTAAATACTTATAGAAACAAATATATACATTTGTTTTGCATTCTGCTAACGTTAAGCTAACGTGTAATATGTTGTCACATGAGCCAATTTACTGAATATGTCTTTTAATCAGAGTCACAGTTTCTTTATTTGTCGTTCGCACCACATGTGGTACATGTGGTGGAACAAAATTATGTACACAGGGTCCCAGTTACATCCAACAATAAAATATAAAAGAAAAACAGTAACAAGGTCTAAGATATGAACTAAGAAAAACATAAACTAAAAATATGATAAGCACTAATAGCATAAAAACAACACTCTAAACAGCAGCACGAACATGAGTCTGAGTAAGCAGATGAGCATGAATGAACACAGCAACATGAAACAGATCAGCAGCAACATGAAACAGATCAGCAGCAACATGAAACAGATCAGCAGCAACATGATGTAATATTTCACATATAGAAAGAATTGTATGCAATGTCAGGAAAAAAAATGAAGAATAAAATAGTGTGGGAGTTCCACTTTTTCTCCTGCAGCTTCATGACACTAGATGGCGCCAACAAGCACACCCTGTGGACCATTCACCTAGTGAGCTGCAGGAGTATAAAAGTCAATTGATTATTTCATTTTGGCACTGGTGCATTATTTGCCTACTAGTTGTGATCGAAGCTACACCATTCCTTGTGATTTGTAAATAATAAACCTTTATTCTCAGATGGTCATATGTTCTGCCTCAAGTGGAGGAGTTCAAGTATCTCAGGGTTTTGTTCATGAGTGAGGGAAGAATGAAGCGTGATATTGTCAGATGGATGGTTTAGTTTTGTGGTGACGAGAGGGCTGAGTTGTAAGGCAAAGCTCTCTGTTTACTGGTCGGTCTACCTTCTTACCCTCACCTATGGTCATGAACTCTGGGTAGTGACTGAAAGAATGAGATCATGGATAAAGGCAGTTGAAATGAGTTTCCTCTGCAGGGTAGCTGAACTCTCCATTAGAAATAGGGTGAGAAGTTCAGTTATAAAGGAGACTCAGAGTAGAACCGCTACTCCTCCACGTCGAGAGAATCCAGTTGAAGTGGTTCAGGCATCTGGTAAGGATGCCGCCCTTTGGGCATGTTTGACTGGGAGGAGACCCCAGGGAAGACCCAGGACACGCTAAGTCTCTTGGTTGGCCTGGGAACACCTTAGAATCCTCCCATTAGAGCTGGAAGAGGTGGCTGTGGAAAGAGATGTCTGGGCCTCCTTGCTCAAGCTGCTGCCCCTGCGACCCGATTTCAGAATAAGTGGAAGATAATGGATGGAATGGATCTCATATGTTTCAGCAATGACTCCTGTGTTCCTCCTGTGCCTTGGACCTCCCTTGTTTCATCTTAAGCCTCCTAGTGATTTCTCCAGCCGTTCCTCACCTTCCACCTCTTGCCCATCGATTGATGCAACCTTTCTGGAACTTCCTCCTTCATGATTACACAAACTATTGGAGCCTCAATCTAATGATGACTTTTCCTCTAATAGTAAGTTATAGACAACATCTTGAATCATCCTCAAGGATCTAAGCCTTTATTATAACTCCTGTCCTTGCTCTCCAGGGTTCCAGTCCCTCCCAGCTGTGTTGCAGACAGCTGTTGATTTTCACTCTTTGTAAATAAACTGTTAATTGTTGCTGGTCACATAGTTGCTCTTTTTGGTCACTATCATCTGGCTACTTAGTAAAACCTTACAAATAGATGTCTAAAAGAAGTCTGATGACCCCAGATCTTTATGATCAATGTCCACTATTCATCAAAACGCAACCATTAGTTTCTCCTGTCATTGATCTAGTCTGTTTGGGTAGGTTCAAGGTCCGTTTCCACCTACTTGAATTTGTTCAGAGTCAGCGTGCAACCATCGCAGACCCTCTGGATGCATAGAGATTTAACATGTACTCTGCCTTGATGAGAAGAGGTCAAGAAGCCACCAGTATATCAATAGATTAGCCGAGAAACACCCAGATGACACGTTTGGTGTCATCTTGATGTGGACACCTCCACGGAGACCCAAACTGTATTCCTCAGTCACTGCCCCTCCTGGGGCTTTAAGCAGCAGACAGGTAGGTGGTGGTGGGGTGGGGGG
>JARVLU010000255.1:18451426-18465788 GCA_031762415.1 Simpsonichthys santanae
AAAAAACCTGTTTAAAAAGACGTTACAGCCGCAGCGCTGTTTCAGTTAAGTTTCAGTTTCGGTTTTAAGTCTAAAATCCGTGTTTACAACCGCCACGTGGGGGCAGTATCGGTTTACGTTTGAATCGGTATACGACCCGGTCGTTGGAACGGATCTCGGTCGGGAACCGAGGACTACCTGTATACACATGGAAACCAGTCGAAGAAAAAAGCCACGAGCTGCGTTACCTGCTCGCTTTTACACTCCTCTCATTTCAGAGTCCAACAGAGTTTAGAGGTCGTTCTTGAAGCCAGCTGCAGTCTTCTGACACAGCATTCTCTTTCTGCGCAAACATATGGTTCATGGGCGGAGATAAGATAGCGTGTTGGGAGACGTTTCAGCTTGTCCTGGGCTTCTTGTTCTCAGGGCAGAGGGGGTGAATGTTCTCAGCCATAATAAAAAAAACATTCATAACCTTTGACCAAAAATTCCCTGACAACTACCATTCTTTTTGTGTCCAGGCCTCATAAATAAAGCAAATTTACCACAATCAGCTTGAGTAAAATAAGCATGAACTGAATATTACTGTCATGGCCTTAACTGACTTTACTGGATTTGCTTTTCTATTTTATGTTTCACTAGTTTTATATGAACGATGTATCATGTAGTGATGTATAAAATAGATTCTAGTATTTAACTCAAAATCTTACGTCTAACCTACAAAGCTCAACAACCTAGCTCCATCATATTACAGATCTTATTGGCCCATACCGTATTTTTCGGCGTATAAGTCACAGTCTTTTGCCTAATTTGCATGCCTTGCAACTGATATAGCGAAGCGACGTACTTATGGATTTTTCCCCCCATTTTTTAAGACCAATTTTTGGCTGAGATATGACCGTTTCCATTCATTCTGACTGAAAAAAAAAATGGAGCAGTACCACTTTCAACTGCTAGGAGCGCTAAAGGGCCCTCTACGCTTTTGACGACTACCGGTATACCTGTATGGTATGTGGATTTTTTTAGAGCAAAAAAAAAAGTCCTGCTGGTGATGGACAGCATGCGCGCACATCATGCTGCAATTTAAAGATAAAATTAAAGTGTTTAACTCCATTCCTGCCTTCATCCTGGGAGGCTTAACCAAAGTGCTGCAGCCTCTGGACATTTCTGTGAACCAGAGCTTCAAAGCAGCTCTGCGCCGCCTTTAGGAGGATTGGATGATGGACGGAGAGCAACAGCTTCACGGCTACAGGATGGATGCACCACTCAACAATCCAGCAGGTCCTCGGATGGATCGATAAAGCGTGGACCTCAGTCACTAAAGAAACCATCCAGTTGGGGTTCAGAAGGGCCGAGATGTTAGATGGAGCTGCAGCTGACACAAAGGAGGACTTCAACAGCTCCGGGGAGGAAGAGGAGCAGCGCTACATCACTTAACTCATGAGTTGGCAGAACCCTTCGCCAGCGACACAGAGGATGAAGAATTCAACGGGTTTGGATAAAAAAAAAAACAGGTGTTTCTGTCATCATTATGGGCGGGTGAACGTGTAGTAATTTTAAAGCCGCTTTATTTCATCAGTGTCATTTTGCCATGTTTTAACCGTCAAAGTGCATTTATTAAGAAAAGTTCAACTGAGACACACTTTTACTATAATGTCGAGCAAACAAATATATTTTTTAGGTGTCAATTTTGTTGAATTTTAAAGAAATGCAGCGGCTCCTCTGGCTGCACGTGCACGCTTTGCAGAACCGAGGCAGCAAAACTATTTTTGAAATGCAACTGATTTGACCATTACGTGCATTTATTACGGAAATGTTCAACTGAGACACATCTTTACTATAATGTCAGCAAACAAATACTGTAATTGTTTTTAAGTGTTAATCTTGTTAAGTTCTTGTTAAAGTCCTTCCGTGCACGCTCCTGTAGCCGCTATTTGGCAGCCAATCCATTTTTGGCAAAACACCGGCCCACATTTCCGGGTGGTCAGCGGTGACGCATAATAGACGCGACTTATACGGCAGTGTGACATATTTATGGATTTTGTCACTTTATTGGACATAATTGGATTGATGCAACTTATGCGGCGGTGCGACGTTTACGGCGGAAAATACGGTATATAAAAATATTGGTAATGTTATCAGCCAAAAAAGTTTTAACATATCGGCCAAAAATCCAATATCGTGCATCCGTATTAAAAAGTCATTATCATTGTCTTTATTCTTCAAAAGAAAAAATGTCCACACAAGCAAAAAAAAACTATTTGTGTGCACATGTGGTTCAAGCATTACAAGACTTTTTCATGTAACATTCTGATTTCCAAATAAGTACCTCAACTTCATTAAATCCAGTTTCATTATTGAGGCTGAGTGTTAACCTTACCTTGTGTGTATATTTACAAAGGCAAATAGTTACCTGGATCCCAAAGGGTTGATCTCTAATATTCATGTCATCCTTTGCATACCTACAAGAGAAAAATAAAACTATTAGGTCAGACATAAAAAATAGAAACTCTGACTTCAGACAACTCAAACACTGAATGACGAAATCTACCACTTACTTTTCTCGAGGGGCTCCTTTCTGCCACTCAAATTTGTATTCTTCGTCTCCTCCCTCCTGAAAAACAAACATTTTAAATACATTTTTAATAAAACCAACAAAAAACACCAGGCTCTGAAATAACCAGTGCTTTTCAAGCTAATACTTCCACTGTCTTGTGTTTAACAATAACTCAGTCAACAAACATTTTAAACTGTTAGGATACTGTCATAATCTACACAATTCTTAATAAGAAAACTTTAAAGCATACATTTTAAACTTTTTTATGCATAGGCAATGAACATATGACAGGTGATACATGTCATCCCCCGTGTTGTCAGGGGAACAACACTGAGCCACTGGTTCAGATTAGTGGATGACACTTGGGTCAAAATTCTTGTGAAAGAAGACGTAGAAGGGTTCAGCAGACACTTCAACTCTGTGAACAACATCATCAGGTTTACCAGAGGATACCAACAACAACAACAAGCTGCCTTTTCTGGACCATTTGGTGAACATGGAAAGAGATGGAAGCCTCAGTGTTGAAATTCACAGGAAACCTACTCACACAGATCAGAACTTTTTGTTTGACTCTCACCACCCACTGGAACACAAACTTTCTGTCATCAGGACTTTACTCCACCAGGCCGAACATGTTCCCACAAAGTTAGAAGGAACAAAAACACATAAAAAAGCTCTCCAAACCTGTGAATATCCTAACACTGTCATCCCAAATGTTGCTAGAATATCTGAAATACTCAGAAGGATTTTCTCCAAACCCAATAGGACCCTCAGAGAGAAAAGGGGCCATCACAATGACAGAACCTCCAAACTGAGCAGTTTGGTGTCTGCAGACCAGTGCAGCGAATGTTCAGACCTCTATACTGTATTGGACAACCTGAATGACCTATTCACAGACACCTGGCTCAACACCAGAGAGCAGCTCAGTGGTCCACCTACACCTCAAGGACAAGACACTCTTTTGAGGACCAAAATGTTCATATTTTAGACAGAGAATACAGATGGTTTGAGAGGGGGAGAAGGACGACATTTACGTCAAACAAGAAGAAAGAAACATTATGCAGCACTAGGCCTGATTCCAGGTCAACTCCTCTTCAATTCACACCTTTATGCAGGTGACCAAAACATGTCTCTCATGAGCCAGGCAGACAAAGAGCCTAATGAGTGAGGGCGAGTAGTTCCAGTTTAATCTGCAGCTGAATCAACCAGACAACCAGGCCTCTCATGGACAACCAGGCCTCTCATGGACAACCAGGCCTCTCATGGACAACCAGGCCTGCAGTTCTATAAAGCTTGGAACTCTGACTCCATTGATTTTTGAATTGATAAAGCCTCCCAGATGGGAAGAAAAATCTTCAGCTTCAGCTTCAAAATACAAGTCCAGTTGTTTTGCTTTTACCTTTTTTAATATGACATGGGAATTTCATTCATGTTCATTTAAATGTATTCTCATCAGAAATATTTTCTTTCTGCAGTTATTAGCTGCAGTTCATAAACATTGATAACCATAATAACAAAATGAAAATGTACAAACAAAACTTATTTTCCAGGCTTTTTGAGAGCCCACAATCAACACAGGAGCTCTAGTAGCAGTTTTGTTTGAGGACTAAAGTTTAATTATTTTTTTACATTACCTCCTTCTTCTCCTCCTCTTCAAGTCAGAAGCAGGATATGGTGAGGAAAAGAACAGAACTTGCATTTAATATTTAAACAGGGAGATCTTAAAAACCAATGGATTTATGGATTTATTAATTTAATGGATTATGTAGAAGTCAGAGTTGTGTTGTGCAAGAAATTCACCCTTCGATGCTCCAGGTGGAGCCTCATACATGAAATTGAGGCCATTTTTAACACGATCATCCCCCATCAACAGCCTGTAGATGAGAAAACAACTTGTTGAAAATTTCTCTAAATCCATGCATCCATCCATCGCAGCATATTACTAAGTAAATGTGAATTCGACAGAGGTTTAAGTAACATATGTACAAGATTTATCAACAGGTAGTCTTATTGCTAAAGTAAGCACAGAAAATAAGAAAAACAAGTTTTACAATATTTGACGTCACTTAAAAATAGATTTAAATAAGCTAGGTGTTTTGATAACTATATCAAACACAGTGAAAGTAACCTTCTTAACTAAGTACAGTACTGTATACTTTTTTCAAACCTGTTGTTGTAAGTGTCCTGTTCTTTCAGGTATGCCTGCATAAGATCTTCTTGCTTCCTCTTCTCGAAAGTCAGTTTCTGTTCGGCTATCCATACCTAAAACACAAGAAATACAATTGGGATGGTTAAAAACACACATTCTACATACAACAGCAACTATGACTATATCATCTTAACTATGCTAGAACGTTATGTATGAACTTACAGCTCTACTACGTACTTGTATTATACATAAGACAAAACTAGTGAACACATAAGAATGTAACTAGGCTCGTACAATACTCATTAGTTTTTATATCACTGTTTGGTTTATACCGAACATAATTAAGACATGTATAGACATGGGGCAGTGATTATTTACTCGTTAAATGTATCTGGCAAATAAACAGGGTTTGTTTGGAAGCAGCAGCTAGCATAGCTCGTAAGCTAACAAGCTAAACGAATGCCGTTTTGCCGCAAACATGGTAAAGATAACTGTTAACTACCGCTTACCTTCTTTATATTTGACTTCGAAGCAGGATGAAAATCCTTCTTACACATAAAATTGGCAAATGACTTCCCCATGATTGACAACAAATATTATTAGCAGAGTGAAATAGGCAGAGCAACAGCAAGCTGAAGAAGCCACTAGGTTTACAGCATTCATACTCCGTCGCACGCGGCGGAGCACCATGTAGGCGGAGTTAGCGCTCCACTTAAAAAAAACTCACAACGTTCAAGGGGAAAAAAATCCCTTAACAGCGATTTATCACTTTTAGCCGGGTGATGTGTCGTTATTTCAGAAAGGAGCAGACCCACTACCGTAGCTTCTTCCGACTGTAAACAAAACAGTTGAAGCGGCGTACGTTAAAAAAAAAAACATTTATATACAGTATACTGTATATAAACACAATATTAGCTAGAAAAATATTCATCATATTCATAAAACACAACAATATTAACACTTTTGTTAGAGTTAAGGGATTATAAAAATGCAATTTTATATGAAGGAAAAAAAAATATTGATACGGATTATTTCTGAAAAAAAAAAAAAAAAAAAAAAATCCTATTTGCAAGCCAAACTTTAACGACTGAAAATTATTATGATAAAAAAATACATAAGGAAACTGACGACACTTTAGTCACGTGACTGGACTACTTCCGTGTCAGGGATCTACACTCAAGAAGAAATAAACAAGAACAGAAAGTGAGACTGACAGCGCTCAGGAGGCAGGTTTATTTGATACGGGCACACCATAATAGACTTTACATTTATAAATCACACTGTGAAGTTATTAGAGTTGATGAAATTGCCTAAAATCTGTGCCCAAAATCTCTTCATAGCTGCATATTGTATCTTCTAGCTGGTCGGTGACAGACATGCACCCCTCCTCCTGTGACACCTTTGTGGCTCTCCCTCCCTCCACTGAGGGACAACACATCATCTTTGGGAAGAACTCGGACAGACCCTGTGATGAAGTCCAAGAGGTTGTGTATTTTCCTGCCAGGGACTATGATCCAGATGAGAAGCTTGAGGTAGGTGACAGCCTGTCATTAGTCACTCACCTTTAATTTTCCTCACTGCTTCTAGCTGAGGAGACCAGTTCATAACTACTAACTGTTTTTTCCCCCGTGTGTTTTGTATTCAAAGTGTACGTACATAGAGATTGAGCAGGTTGCACACACTTATGCTGTTGTGCTGAGCAGACCAGCATGGTTGTGGGGTGCAGAGATGGGTGCAAATGAGCATCAAGTGTGCATTGGAAACGAGGCAGTGTGGGGCCGAGAGAGCGCCGATGGAGAAGAGGCCCTGCTTGGCATGGATCTGGTCAGGTATGATCAATCATCTGACATTTAATTGTTAAAGGCGTCACCACATTCAGCTTGACGAACACAATTTACATCTTCTTTTGATTGTTTATTCATCTTTTGTTTGTTCTGAGCTATTGTGGGAAAACTTTCCAGGCTTGGACTTGAGAGAGCGGACACAGCTGAGAAAGCAGTGGATGTCATTGCCGAGCTGTTAGGGAGGTACGGTCAGGGAGGATCGTGCATGGAGGATGAATGTGACTTCACCTACCACAACAGCTTCCTTGTCTCAGACAGGAAGGAAGCATGGGTGCTGGAAACGTCAGGGAAGTACTGGGCAGCAGAGAGAGTGGAAGGTAATCAAAGGAATGGAATAGTACACAAGGTTAAATAACACTTAATAGATCTGCAGTGTATTAATTTATCTGTTACTTTCAAAAAGTTCAGGAACAGTAGTTAAAATAAGAAGCATAATGAACAAAATCTACTTTTAAATGGCTACATAAACCCTGGACTTCAGAGGGATACCATAAATAAATCACTGCAAATCCTTTTTTATATATTGGTTTTGCAAATATATTTGAGCATTTTGAGGCTGATAAATTACAAAGAAATGGGATATAAATAGGGCAAGTCCAATCCATAATATAAAGGGTTGGCCAGTTTCAAATTCTTTGATTCGGAGACTCAGAACCTGAACGTGAAATCAAAATACAGTATATTAAACTGATAGGTCACAATAATCAACCTTAAAAGAGAGAAAAAACGTGCGTAAAATCAAACTTATTTATTAAAATACTGACATAGTTTGTCCACCAGATGGCAGCACTTGCATTTTTATTTTTCATTTAGAATCCACAGAATTTAAAATTCTAAAAACTCAATATTGACACTAAAAGCTTGATTGAGATGATTGTTTTCTTCTGCTTGACCGGACCTTTTATTATAATACTTGTGCCTTTAGGTTCTACTTTATGTTTTTCAAGGTCAAGACAGTACCAGTATTGAATTAAACTGTGGTGGAAGATGAATGGATGCAGAATCACTTCATTCTCACATTGCTTCTGAATAACAGTTTGTTTCGTAAACTTTCAAGGTGGATATCGCAACATCTCAAACCAGTATGGGATAACAACCAAGATAGACAAGGAGCATCCAGAAATGAGAGGATATGCACAAAGCAAGGGCTGGTGGGACGGAAACACAGAGTTCAACTTTGCTACGGTTTATTCCTATTTGACGACAGCCAGAATAGAGTCTGCTGGGAGTCGATACTGTGAGGGGAAGACGCTGCTAGAAAAGAGAAACGGTTGGTCAACTTTGACATCATTAAGGAGAGTTGAACTTATATCAGAACAAATAAGACATCTTACTGCTGCTTCTGCTTTGCTTGCTGAAGGTCACATCACTGCAGAAGCAATGATGGATATCCTGCGGGATAAAGACAGCGGCATCAACATGGAGGGCATGTTTATGACGACAGGAAGTATGGTGTCTGTGATCCCGAAAGACCCTGCTCTGCCAGGAGTTCACTACTTCACAGCAACTCCAGACCCTGCGAGGTGCCACACTTCAACTCAGAAAACATTCTGTAAATTAAATAAGACGGGAGTTAAAGACACATTGATTTATTTATTTGTTTGGTTCAACAGGTCGGTATTCAAACCGTTCATCTTTGTGAAAAACGCTCGTCCGCTGAAAGACACGACTTCCCCCAGCTTTGGCTCAGATGATCCAGTGAAGAAAAGACCTCGCTTCCAGAGCAAACCCGACCGCAAACACCCATTATTTGTCAAACATGAAATTGTTGCTGCTATAATGGAATCCTACAAGGTTTAACACATTTATTCAGGCCTATGATTTAATTTTGGCATTTACCAGAAATATACTCGGATTTATACTTTTTTTTTTTTGTCTTCTTCACAGGACAGAGGACAGAAGATCACAGAAGGTATGAGGCAGCTAGAGAAAGAGATGATGAAAGAGATGGAGAAGATTCTCCAAGAAGGCATCGAGGAGCCGGACCTCTTGGTGAACCTGTTTTCAACTTCTGTGAAGGAAGAGATGTCCGTTTACAGCAAATGATGAGACGGGACATTCGTTAACTCAGCAAGAAGACACGGATTTTAAAAAAAATGACTAAAATGGTTTTGTCTTATCAAACATTGACTAAAATGTTTAATTGTGTGTTGCACGATATAGAAAATAAAAACAGTTGATTTTTTAAATTCTGCAATGTATGTGTTTAAATATATGTGTGCCTTTGACAGAATGATGCAGACTGCATTGCTATATTTAAAATACTATTAATGGTTTATCAACACTTTCAATTCTTAAAAGATCACCTTTAAAAAACACTTTCATTTTCCTTTACTAACACATATAGCAGCATTAACCTTTTTATTAATGAAAATATTCACGGAACCTTCCAGTACACACATACAGTGTTAATGTACTACAAAACAAGGTCAACATGTTTTTTTTAAAGTATCTGAACTGACAAACCCTGATAATTTTTCTCACACGTACTGATGCTGACATTAGATGTCTAATCTAATCACACACAAACCTGGAGCTGCATATTTGTCAAGAAAAATATTTTTAAACACAAGACAATTAAGGAAAAAAAAAACTACAGGCTGAAAGCAACACTGTTATGAATCTGTAAATAAATGGCTGTCACATCAATAAGGCACAGTAGATCAGGCTATAATTACAGTTGTGCGTTTCAGTAAATTGTTTTGCCAGTGTGCTACTTTGTTTTAACCTAAATGTTTTAATAATTAACAGATCCTGAGAGCAAGTAAAGACAACAACCAAAAAGATATACACAAACTACATTCACATCCAAAGTTATAATTGTCCAGTGATTTACTAAGTACTTAAGAAAAGATCAGAGTGAACTTGTTACTGTTGATGCAACAATATCTTTTCTCATATTTTTAAGAACATTTCTTGTTAGAACGGAGGTAAATTACAAATCAGTGCAGGCTCCTGATTTCATCTGTTTAGTCTAGAGACCATTTTAAGACTACATTTTTTTAAAGCATCTGTGTTTGGCAATGAAATTGGCCACAGATGCATGTATGAAATCTGCTCATTAATACTATAAAGGGATGCGAGAAGCTGCTAACACGATCCACTCTTCAATGCGTTAGGAGCTGCACTTGTGCTTCATTCTTCGATATTCAAATAACTGGCAACATTTTTTATAAACAAAGAAATCAATTAAAATAAATTCCTTTTTAGATCTTTTTTTTTTACACAAAGTGTGCAGAAGTTATTCACAAATTACTTGTTACTCTGTTCTCATGCACCGTATGCTCAGCCTGTGATAACACTGAATCTAATACTCAAACATGAGCAGAAAGCAAAAAATTAAATTGCGTTTAGATTGAATGAAGCAAAAACAGTAATTTAAAATGCTTTGTTTTCAATTAAGTGAAACAGATTATCCCTTGTTTTAAGTCCAGTTTTTGTCGAAACAGTGTTAAATGACAGCTGCATAGACAGAGCTGTTGTTTCACCTCTAAGCAAGTGGTTCTGATTGTACAGCTAAACAAATATTTACTGTACACGATCACCTGAAAGCTCAACTGGTTCACAGTTAAAATAAGGCAGCTGCAATTGTACATTTAGGTAATACATATAAAGACTGAGGTGATTCAGTTTTTTTTCCCCTTTTAAGACCAATGCCATACAACTCACAGTGCACAGTAGTCATATTAATTAGAAAAGTGTGCTGTAGCCACATTTGAGGTACAACGCTACACCAGTCTGTAATCAGTGCTGCCATAAGTGGACTGAGCAAATTTGCTGTATAAACTAAACTACGATACGAGCTAACTGAATCATTCATGTTGTAAAGTAGTAATGAAGTTGACCGTCTTCAAAGCTGTATTCCTGCTTGATGTGCTGAAGCGTGCCCCCCTGCTGCAGCCGTGTCCCGTACAGCAATGCCTCGCCGCGGTCCTGCGCCAAGCCCACCTTCAGAAGCCAGTCCACAAGTTCACAGCCAAGAAAGCAGTCCACCTTTGTCTTCATCCCGCACCTTAAAGGCATTAAAGCAGTCAAGAGCAAACAGCAGAATAAAAGAGCTGAAAAGAGTCCACCTCTCACGCTGTGTAAGAATCAATATTTGATCAATATTTTTTTGAGGAGTACCGTAATTTCCGGTGTATAAGCCGCTAATTTTTCACACGCTTTGGACACCCTGGCTTATACAATGCTGCAGCTAATTTATGTTTTTTATTTTTTTTATTTATTTTTTTTAAATAATATTTACAGTAATACTTTTTTCATGAGTTAAGCTTCCTGCTGCCAAAAACATTTAGCGGTAGCTTTGTCATCACTGTTCTCTCCAGTGATTACCAGTACAGGTAGTCCTCGACTTACGAACGAGTTCCGTACCTACAAACCGTTCGTAACCCGATTTTAACGTAAGTCGGAGCTCATCCCACGTGGCGGCCGTAAGTCCGGATTTTTGCCGTAAGTCGGAAAATGCACGGTAAACGGCGTTTTAAACACGTTTTTTTCAACGTAACACAACACCAGCGTACATTCTGTACCTTAAACATGTACAGTACTGTATTTCCAAGCAGTTAGCTAACACAGTACCCTCAAAAAACACAGAATAGGCACTGTGCAGCTATTGAAAGTCAATGGGAGGTGTGACGACGTCACTGGGGAGGCGGGCCGTAAGTCCGAAATGCCGTATGTCGTGGGGGGCGTAAGTCGAGGACTACCTGTATTTCTTTTTAAATGCTCTTTAGCCCTAAAGAGGTGGTGTTGCTGTGTGTTTGTTTCATTATACCATATACCACCTCTCCCAGCTTCGCAGGCTTTTGGACTGTATCCATGGCTTCTTACACTCTCTAAACGCATAAAAACAGATCTAAGAAGCACATAAATTATGGGTCAATAATTTTTAGCAATAATCGGCCCACGCAACATAACCTGTATGACCCCCCCCCCCCACACACTTACCGCTTACCCTCCACCAAAACAAACAGTGCCTGTCGATGTGCTTTTTGGTCAGGTGGCACAGCTGTAAAACCTCATAATTGTTTAATGGTGCGTTTTATGAGACGACACTGTGAGTCAGTGCAGCCCCGAGGCTCGGAAATCCAGGCGATAACACATTGGGTTTGGTAATGTGGGGTTAATCACAGGTGGATATTAGCTCGCTGTGGGCCAAGTGCGGCTGCTCGACATGTGGGCTGCCTTTAGGGGAGGGGGGGAGAGCGATGCATCCAAAAGCTTTCTGCCCGTTTGTCTGAGCCGGACTGACCTTGCAGCCCGCACGCTAACACACATCAGAAAGGAGAGGGACAAGCTGTTCTAAATACAACTCACTATAGAGCAAAGTACGAGACAACTTTGTGCACATGCACATACTGTATGCTGTGCACGCACGCAGACAAAAGATTTGCTGAGGTAGGAACCTGCACAACACTTTGTTCCATGATCAAAAATAACTGTTCCACAGCTGTCTGTGTGCAGCGACGCAGAGCATACTGTCCCACAGCACAGTTCTGCATGGGCACAACGGTTCCCAGTAGACACTCCCTGAACTTCTGTCAAGTAACATAAAAACATATGAGTACATCCGCGCACGGCACAGAGGAATCTTGAGCATCACTGGCCCAATTTTGGACATATAAGGCAGGTATTAAAATAAAAGTTTACTCTTCTTTTGAAGTGCGGCTTACCTCAGTCTGAGTGGCTTTTAATGCAGGTTTACTTGTGGTTCCTAGAGTTTCTAAAAATAGAAAGGGAGACTGTCTACGTTTAAGATTATCTAGATAAATCCTATAGTTAGGGTTGGCTTGGACTTCTGTGCTGCTGTCTTAGCTCTTTCTACTGTTCATACATGCAATTGATGGTGTTTTAACCCTTGGGAGACCTTATGGGGTAAATTGGACACATTGAATTTTTGCCATGTTTTTATTTATTTATTTAAAACACACACACACATAAATATATATGGGCGGGGGCTGTACTGATGCATTCTTGCATAAATAATGCATTCCTCTCAGAAATGCAGTTTTTTTTCTTTTCACCGTTATCCATACGCTGTCGATTTTTACATTAGCTCTCTATGTGGTGCTCTGCTTTTACATTTGAGAGCCTCTGTAAAAAATTTACTGGAGTAAATATTTCACTCACGCTGGAGGATTGTTTTAGTGTGGATGTGAAGATCAAAAATATACTGGTGAGTTGCACAAGTGATGTTTAGGATTTAAAAAAAAAAAAAAAAATCTGCTCCACATGTATGCAGGCTGCGGAATCGGACACACGACGGCTCAGACCAGCTTCCTAAGACTGATTTCATCCAAAGCAGGATGTCATTCGAGGGTGCATCGTGCTTCGCTAGTATATCTGGGGAAAAATAAATCAGAAACTAGTGTTTCTACCATGGGTAGAGTTTAAAAATGTAAATGATAGAAAATAAATAAATAAATAAATAAAAAACATCAGTGTTCAGCCACTGAGTGATCAAAGTCGGACCAAACATTTGATGCAATCTGCATCCTTAGGGAATTTTAACTAATGGATTATAATCCAGATTTGAATTAAATGTATGGTTATGACTTGATTTGAAAAGCTTCTTCACCAAACTCCATGACTGACATCAATCGGTTATCAGCCGGGACAACAATTTGACAGAACATCCCTTTAAAAACGAGACTGTCCTTTCAAAGCTACACCTTTCACAGCGTTGAGGTGAAGCTGATGGTGCTGAGAAGTTCAAAAAGAACTGAAATAGCAGCATTCATCAGAAGATCAGAGCCAGTTTAAGGATTTGGATGTGTTGACTTCAATCAGACACAAACGGCTTTAAGATATGAAATCAGTCATAAATACGCACAGAACAAACAATTTAGAGAACCCCTTTATGTGATTTATGATTACATATATACAGTTTTGGTTATTTTGTCTTCAAAACATTTGTATTAAATGTAGTAAAATATGATATATTTGGTGCTGTGGCAAATTTATGGTTTAATTTATCCTTGTCCAGGGGAAGACAAATGAAACACTAAAACCCCTGATTCGTCTATTTTTTTGTTCAGGTCAGGCATTCTATGTAAAGGACGTCCTTTGAGCCTGCCGATGAGGAGGAAATTGTCAAAAACATGCCATTCTTTGTTGAAACGGACAGGCTGATGTCAGAGCCTCTTGTCAAGAGTGATGAATTGTATGAGCTTTGTTGAGGAATAGTTTTATTAGGAGGGAGCCGACAGCCTTTCATTCCACACCGAGCTACAAAAGGTTTTTGAATTAGTTTTGTCATATTGCCATGACAAATTTGTACTTTACTTAAGTTGACTTCATATTACAAAACATCATTTATTTCATAGGGCTAATTATTATTGGCTTGAAAGGTGAGTAATGAATAAAGCTTAATGCAGGGTTGTTCAACTGATGGCCCAGGGGCCAAATCAGGCCCACAGGTGTGCTCAGTTCGGCCCACCGATGGGTTCATTTTTAAATAAAACTAAATTTTAAACCATTCAACAACCTTAATTAATGACAATAACTGTTGGCTGTCCAGCCCATGAGCTCTTAGCTTTCAGTAGCTATGGTCCCCTGAGCAATTCCGTTGAATATCCCCGGCTTAATTAATCCATTAGAGCAATTGATGAATGAACTTGTTGAAGTCAACTCAATAACGGCTGCAATGGTTAAACAAGTTCAACACAAAAAAAGGCTAAAACTCTTAGTTTTACAGTTATTGAGCTTAATTTAGCCGTGGTCATAGCGAGAATCATCCACGCCACATAACTACTTAAAAGTTAAATTTAATCCTACTTTTATTTATTTATTTTATTATTGCTAAACATTATCTTAGGGTGAGAACAGGTCCAA
>JARVLU010000255.1:18466886-18477132 GCA_031762415.1 Simpsonichthys santanae
CCTCAAAAAACACATAGAATAGGCACTGTGCAGCTATTGAAAGTCAATGGGAGGTGTGATGACGTCACTGGGGAGGCATTCGCAAGTCCGAAATGCCGTATGTCCGGGGGGGGGCACGTAAGTCGAGGACTACCTGTAGTCTGTTTTTCTTAGACTAGTTTTTGTGTCCATTCAGTAGGTTGTAGGTTAGCGTACAGTATTTAGTGAGTAGCAATGAGTCAGAAAGGGTGTTACCATGAAGACCTGTGAGGATCAGCTCTTTGTGTGTGTTTGTTGAATGCAAACTGTCTATGACACGCCATCTGGTGGTTGATTCTTGTACTGCAACAAGAGCTGCACATTCTATCAGGAGCTGCGTACAGTTTCTGAAATTAAAATGTGGACACCTGCGGCTTTTCCACAAATGCGGCATATTTATGTACAAAACTGAGTTTTATTTTTAATTTGGTGTGCACTCTATAGACTGGAAATTACGGTACCTCAAAAATATTCTGTACACAAATACCAGGGTCATGTTAACTCAAAATATTTTCATCTCAACCAGAGACCAACTTGGCTGTGAGTGACTGCACGCTCTCACCTTCTTTTTTTAACAATGTCACGGAAACACATCTTCTTGTGGTATTTGATGAACTGGTTGCAAGTCATCCTGATGTCATCAGGTAAATCAGGCTGCGGCTGCTCTTTTTTCTTCTTTCCAAAGCACCAACTGTACAACCTAAAAACCAATAGTTAAAAAATGAATCCACAGAGTTGATAAAAAACAAATAATACATATAGTTTACACACAGTGGACATGATATGTTGTGTATAAAACCTCAATGCAAATCCTTGACTGTATTATTCGTTACCTCTTCAATGGCAGCAAAATAAAGTGCTTGTCCAGTCCGAAAAAAGCAAATGAGATAAATCCCTGTCAACAGAAAACTATTACAAATGAGGTTCTGTGTGGAAGAATATGAAATATTTTAGGACTTGTGTATTCATTACACCAACCTGCCCAAAGTTGGCTATAGCACAGAAGAACTGCAGCTCCAAGTAGAGTCGCCCAGGTGAGTGGTTACAGAGCAACCACAAGCAGCTGGATAAATTCTGTTATTAAGATAATTTAAGACAGATATTACATTTTAGTCAATCATGCTCATGGTAACTTGTGGAAAGAAAAAACTTGATTTTTTTTTTTTTTTTTAATAAAGAAAACTATATTCTAAAATTGTGTGATCAACAGGAAAACAAAACAAATAGACTACAATAAAAACGAATATTTATATACAAGCTACAGTAGTCCCTCAGTTATTGTGGGGGTTACGTTCCAGACACCACCATGATAGGTGAAAATCAGCCAAGTAAGGACATATTTATTTTAGTATTTATATATATATTAAGGCTTTATAAATCCTTCCCACACTCTTGCAACATTCTAAACTCTCTAAACGCAGTAAAAGAGCACAGCGAAAGAGAGCAGGAAGACTGATGCTACGGTTACTGAGGCAATGCAGGGGCGGACTGGCCATCAGGAGCACAGGGGCATTTCCCGGTGGCCTGGCCTGCTCAGCTACTCTCTTTTTTTGAATTGATTCACTCTTGTTTTTCCACCTAAGCATTTTCTCAGATATTCTACAATTGTTCTTCTGACTTGTTCATCTCTGCTCCCTGAGCAGCAGTAGCGATGAGATTGGGGAAAGACAGACCCCACCCTGCCCCCTTCTTTCTCTTTCTGAGGATGTCTGTCACAGCAGAGCAGACACACAACATGTTTCTCCTCTGCTGTGACAGACAGCCTCAGAAAGAGAAAGGATGGGGCAGGGGGTTGAGCCTGCCCTTCCCCATCACCACTCGTGGTTGTACAATGGTACGTTGAAAACCTGCCAAAGAGTGAGTGCCTGAAAGCCCCGCAAAGTATCGAGGGACTACTTTATTTGTTTGATTTCTGATGCACTGAACAGATCAGTGCAGGCATTTGATGACGGACGTCTCGTCACCGGACGGCTGAAAGGTGTTTTACTTACAGCCAGAAGGCAGACAGTCAGAAGCAGACACAGGAGCACATGACGGACAGTTTGTCTATCTGTGACCTGTTGGAGCTCCTCCAGCTCAGCAAGCAGGCAGTCGGTTGACTCACAGCCGTTCTCACACTGACCTGACACAGAACAGAAGCCGAACATTTATTTTTGTACAAGTTTAAAAAGCAAAATTGCTGGTGCTTCAAATGCACAAACTGTTTTGGAATGACTTGAACTTGTATTTAGGGTGAGCCCATTAAACACAAGTTTAGACGATTAAAAAAACATTTTAACACGATTAAAGTTTATTCTGTAGAGTTTAGTGCATTTCAAATGATCACAAAGGAGAACAAAATGCACAAGAGTTATTGGTGAAATACCTGTGAGGGGAGTTGGGGTGTTGTTCGTATTTGTGCTGATGATCATATCGGGCATGGGCGAGGCTCGAACGCAGTCACATGCGAGGCACGCTGATAAAGAAACCAGGATATATTCAAACTTTTTGCTCTTCTTATCAATGGCTGAAAGTAAAAACAACTGTAAACACAACAATGATCACAAGTGGCTTTCAATTTTATTACCAAAAATAATAATGTGGAACACATGTTGATTTATCAAAAAAAAACTTTGAATTTCAACAGACTGCTATTGAAATAATCTTCTAAATCAGCCATCTTGAAATTTAATCAAACACTGCATGCAGCTACTATTTTTAACACATTTTCTAATCTTTCTAAATAAAAAAGGCACAGTCATGTTCTCAGTAGAGACGTTGTCTTATCAAACTTCCTCCAAAAATGACAGCTGTTTTCTATCTAGTCGTCTTCTGAGTTGACTTTGTGAGCGCATGTTCCCCCCCCCACACGTTTAATCTCAATACACAGAGTGAAGCCTGTCAGTGTAGATGAATTATCACAAGACAAATTATTTTTTTCTATTGCTCCTACAACCTGCACTGTCCTCTGATTATTTGTAATTGAACCAAATCTATGTTTTATGAAACTAACAGGAAAAAAAAGCTTAAAAAATTACAAAGAAACATGTTTGTCCAGTTAAATATTCTGTATGAGATACCTCCGTCTCTTGCTGAGTTTTCTGGTTCTATCAGAGACTGATGTTCTGCTTCAATGGGCGAGGCATCATATGAAGGGTATTCATCCTGGTCCTGATCATTTTGGGCCCAGCTTCCTCTGCTAAGACACACCAGCGAGCCTCCTCCCACGACAATGCCGAGGCCGACGACAACTGTGGTGCAGATTATCTGCCAAAAAAGACAAAATAGGCAGACTTTAATGTTGCATTTAAATATTACTACAAATGACAGGAAACGTGATTTTTTTATTACTGTATCTTGTTTTGTTACCTGTAGTCTGCCATAAAAGAGCGATGAATCAATAGTGTCAGGTGTATTGTGCCCAGTGATGAGCAGAATAGCAGTTACAATAGCTGGAATCCTGTAACAAAGTAAATTTGCTTACATCATTAAAAATAAAACTAAAACCTGTTTAACAGCATGTCATTAAAATGGAGAGGCAGCATGGATACAATAAATGGTATACTGGCTGCTTTTCACACCCAGCACTTCCCGCTTCACCACAATGCTACAAACAACTGTGCTTTTTTAAAATTAAATAAATTGTACCATTAGTCACCATTTGGTCTTCATATTATTGTTTTATTGAGTCAGAACAAAAAACTAGCTACTGCAGCTTTTTAGCTACTGCAGCTAGCTCAGTCGCAGTTCTTTGTTTTGCATGTCTCTCATCACACTCTGAAAGATAATATCCCTTATTTTCATATTTAGGCTGCAGTCCACACATGAGTTGTAAGAGCATTTCCAGAAAAAGTTAAAGACTGAAATGAATGCATTTATTTAAATAACTAATGGAAGTTAATACAATACAGAAATAAATATACATTATTCTTTTAAATGCACAACAAATCCATAAGAATACAGTGAAATAAAAGTGAAAACGAAACAAATACGTGCAAATATAGTAAGCTGTGCAGAAATGCATTAGAGAAATAAAAAACAGCACAAAATGAAACAAGTATTTCTTATATGCAAATGTTAAATACAAAATCTTTCACAGTCTGATGGCTGTTTTGTTAGTGTGTGTTAGGAACGACTCTCAGTAACTACCACAATAATTTTTAAGCTTCATATCTTAATAATTAACCGACTTATAGACATTTACGTGTTTGCTGAGGTTAGTTGACTCCAAAAGTTAAGACAATCTTCTGAGAGTTTCATTAAAATACTTACGCTAATTCATGACATTTTGCAGACACACATGCACTTACTTTTCCGACTCTCATGGCAGTGGTCAGTAAATAATAAACGTTACATTTTAGTCAAATTCATTGGCATAATAATATATTTGAGGGATTTATGTATTTTTATATTTATTCTTGACTTTGACAGTTTCAAATCTTTCTAGGGTTAACCTCAACTCTGGTACAGGAATACACATGATGATATATAATCATGCACACCCATCATCAGACAGTTGCTGAATCAGACAAACAATCTTGGGTTTCATGTTCAATAAATTAAAAGTGACTCACCCCCAGCCTGCAATGACCAACAAGCCCCATGATCCGTTCAGATTGTCAAACTTTTTTATGAGCACTATTGAGAGCGCGATCAATCCTAAAATCAGAAAAATGACAAACTTAATGATAAAAGCGATGCGGGTTAGTGTGACAGCACTGTGCATGGATGACTGTGGATACCTGGCCATATGTAAGTGCTGTAGAGTGAAGTACATAACAAAGTGAAAGTAAGAATCTGCCCAATGACGTTGTCGTCCTTCACCACAAACTTCCACAGTATCATCCCGATGCAACTTAGCAACTAGAAAACACCCCAAAAATACCACGTTAGCCTTTTCTCATGCACTTACTTTCAGCTAAACGTTACACTTTTTGGCACTGAATTATCGAGAAGTCAAATAAGCAATAAATGATCAGCATGCTTACCTGCGCTAAGAAAAGGTTGGCTGTAAACACGTGAGGTAGACGCTTGAATTTCTTATTTAAAAACATAACAGTAATTGTCCATAGCTTTTAGGGGAAAAAAAAAAAATCAAGTTATTAACATCAAGATTTATCAATAGATGTTAAATACAGAATACAGGTGCACCTGAAAAAAATTGGAATATCGTAAAATAGTTCAATTTATTTTGTCAATCACTTTAGAAAGTGAAACTCTTGGATCCTATTTTAAAAATAATGAAAAAACTAAATTCAATGTCTCAGAAAATCAGAACATTGTAAAAAGAAATAGAAACTCCTGGTGTCACACACCCTAATCACCTCATTAACTCCTGAACATGAGCTCCAAATGTCTCGTTCCTCAAGTCGAGCCACTCCTGAACCAGAGATGTCAGAAGTGTCTTACCTGGCTGAGGAGAAAAAGAACTGTGTGAAGTTTCCACAGTCGGTGATGGTTTGGGTCCATTTCATCTGCTGGTGTTGGTCCACTGTGTTTCCTGAAGTTGCACAGTCTACGCAACATCTACCAGGACATTTTAGAGACTTCATGCTTCCTTGTGCTCACAAGCTTTATGGAGATGCTGAGTTCATTTTCCCTGCCCACTCTGCTAAAGGTACCAAAATATGGCTGTGGAATATTCTAATTTTCAGAGAAACTGCATTTAAAAAAAAATTATTATTTGTGAGCCATAACCATCAAAATGACAGGAAATAAAGGCTTGAAATAGTCCACCCTATGTGTAATAATGAAACTATGTATGATAAGAGTTTCACTTTCTGAAGTGACTGACCAAATAAAATGAACTTTTTTACAATATTTTTGGCCTACTCAAATAAACATGGAAAATTATTAAAAATAAACAAAATATTCAGAAAGCTGAAGAGCAGTTCAAATGTATGATATTGCAAAATGAAGACACAGCAGCTCGCATGTTTCACCGCAGCAAAAACAACGTTTTGAAGTTCCTTAAAACCTCTCCTGAAAGTGAGAATGAGGAAGTCAGGCTGAGTCAGTGAAGCAACTGGCAGGCCACCTTTTAAAGACGTTTGTGGTTCAGAACATGTCAGAAGTTATCAGATTTTATTTATATATTAATATTGCGTGATCAAAAAGATGCATCCTTTGAGCAGAAAATGTACATCAGCACCATATTACATTTAATTTGAAGAGATTATCATAAATGGTAGCGAGCCAAACTGAAGTGCCGATAACAAATCCGTTGTGAACAGCAAGTCTGTTTGTGACTTACCAGTGCAACTAAGCTCACTATGCTTATATTGAAGCTGACATTCTCAAGAGAATACAGCAGAAGTTGAGGATCCATCCAGTGGATGGTCAGCAGCCAAGCTGAAACATACATGATTGGAGCTGAAAGGAATGTGCTGATCACCATCCCTGAGGTTACCTGTTAGAAATCACATGAAAATCAGATGCAAAGACGTTTAGACAGGCAAAACACATGAAGCGCTACAGTGTCTGAAAGGCAGATAAAACAGGAAATTATAAAAACACTTACAACTTCTAGTTCTGCGTTATAATAAACAGCATAGATGGCCACACTTGGTGCACTTGGGAACACGCCATAAAGAAAGGCATAATCGGAGAGGCTGGAGTGGTTCACAGGGCTGGAGTTGTTGTTATCCAACAGATCAACCATGTCCTTACAAAGGAGGGGCATTAGCAGCCTTTGTGTCAAAACAAAAGAGAAGAGTAAGCTACATTTATCTGAAGAGCTGGTAAACGGTGAAACACATGATTAAGCAGGTAAGTACTCGTTGAGGGCTCTACATGAAGCATCTTAATTCTTGTGGCCTGCGGAAAATCTGTGTCATCCAAGACATTGGCACAAAACATGTTGGGTGCACTTTACCATACTGACCTTCTAAACACTCACAGCACACATGCACAGATAGCACCGCGATGATAATCGCATCATTTCACGATCAAAATGAACATCGAGTGCACTGATGGTGTAATTTTACTCACAGTTTGGCTGTGGTGAGTAGAATCAGCGTCACGACTGTGGATTTGGTTAATTTCCTCAACTGGCCCACCATGGTCAGACCCAAGTAGAACTGAGCTGACCCCCCAAAAGAGTTGGCCAAGCCATCTATAAACTGAGCCATGAACGCAGGAATTGTCTGGTGTAGGACAAAGTGGGCGGCTATGCCAAAGACGACCATGAAAACGATGGGGTTCTTCAAGACTTGTAGAACTACATGTCCCACGATCATCAGTTTGCTCTGTTGGTGGTTTCTCTGGTTCTTCCACTTCTGGATCTCACAGAAGGCAAAGCCAATGGGATTGAGGATCATCAGGGACACGGGTGCAACTAGGTAAATATACTGAAGGTACTCCGGGTATGTGTTCCGGTAAAGGGCTTCAACTGTAGATGTAAAGGATGAAAAAAAGGGTCACAGAAAGTCATGGAAATCTAACATTTTAATCAGTTGTGTCCATAAATGTGTATTCTGGACACCTAGAAACTGTAGTAAAAGTTAAATATTTTTGATAAAAAGCTTTAAAACCACTCAGAGTGCAATAAGTTAATTAGATTGCATTATCCTTTACGGTTTAGAACTGTCGTGACAAAATCACCTGTTAGATACAAGAACCATAAACCACACAAACCAGAGGTTTTTCCACTGGAGGTTATAACTGGGTTGTTTTTGTTGCTCCATACAAGCCACTAAGAGGAACTAAATATAACTTTTAGGATTTGGGTAATATTTGGTGTTGGCATCATTTCACCTAAATACAACTTGGATTTTTGTTTCCACGTGCTGCACTTCTTACTTCTCCCTTGTGTTAAGACATAACTCTAAAGCTAGGGGGGAGTTTTTAAGACTGTCTGTCGAGTTTTAGGAATCCCTCAGATAATAATAATCAATGGAACTGTTATGTGAGCGCTGGAGTTTCTCTGCGACAAGAAAAAGGCCAGCAGTTCTACTTTTAGTCTAAAGAACAGTTTCATAAAGTAAAACAAAAGCTGATAGTGAACAAAGTAGTCACTGATTGTGAGATAAACAGGCGTCTTTATTGTAGTTTTGCATATGAACTGAGAACAAGTTTATCTTGCTTTTAATGTCAAGCTGTCACGGGAATTTATTGGTTCGTTTAAACTTTAGTCATTTAGTTTATTATGCTTCCAAAGAATTTGCTTCATTGATTGTGGCTTGTTTTGTAACACTTAAAAGCAGCCTCGCTACTTTATATGGCTCCACGCATGGATGCGGACATTTGTGATGATGTTTGACCAGCCATTCATTACTTCTGCATGAAGCACTTAATGGAACGATCAGTGTGGGTGCTGGAATAAAAAGCTTTACACTCACCTATTGGATACCCCAAAGCAAAGTCATTGCTTTGGGTTGCAAATATGGAGAAGAGTCCAGCCTTGCTGAAGCGACTGTCAGGACTGGCGACAATCAGCGTGAGGACACAAACGATGGAGAACACACACACTTTGGCGATGAGGATGCTCCAGAGGAAAGGCCAGATGACATCGCTGAAGTCCAGCAAGACCATGTTCTTGAAGAGCAGCGCTGGGAGGGCAAACTTGGACACAAAATTCCCCAGACCTTTGGCCTGAGTGGAGGTGATGATGTTTGTCCTCCCTGCGATGTAACCACACAATATGATCCCAAAGCACGCCAGGAGAGCTGGTAGGAGCTTGTCTATGGACATGGTGGTGGTGGAGGAGGGAGGGCTGTCCATCCCCTTGAAGACAGGGTGCAGGCTGCTGGTTCTGCCTGGTGTCTCCATCATGATCCTCCACAGTGGTGTCAGGGCTGCCCTGTGCTCATGGTAGTGTCGAGCTCGGCTCCTCCAGGCACTGAAGAGGCGGAAAGACGCTTTAAGTTGGTTTAATTTAAACAGAAACAAAACGACTCCTCATGAACCTAAACAGCATCATGTTGTAAAGAAATGTGCAAGTTTCTGCTGTCCACAAGACGGCGCACAAGAAGCTAGATAGCCGCTTTTGTAACTCCGTGAACTCAGTCACCATGTCTTCAATAAACAGGGCTCTCACCTATGACAGCGGGTTTTTCCCTTCATGTGCCATGTGTCGCTCGTGGCTCGGTGCGAGTGGCAGTTAGGAGCAGCCCGGCTGGTTATAACAGTTAGCTAAAAGTGCCACACGAAGCTAGACTACTAATTTTACTGTAACTATCCGGGGAAATGACACTAAACGTATGTCTGTTTACTGTGACACACAGGAGATAGGGCCCAGCGCCCCGCCCACTTAACGCTTTTCACCCAGATTTGTCAACACGAATCGACCAATCACGTTTCAGGAAGGAAGGAAAAAAGGCGGGGCTTAGCTCTGTGTTCAGCAGAGCTACAATAAACCCTGTAAGAACGGCATGTTTTGTAAAGTAAAAGCTTTGTTTAATTTTTTTTTTACAAATTACTTTACACTTCAACTGAAAAATAAATACAAAATATAAAAACAATGAAAAAGATGCAATCAGCTGGTTGCATAAGTGTGCACACCCTTAAACCAATACAGTACTTTGTTGATTTAGCCTACCTTCTGATTTAAATGCTGCCTTCGAGATTCTTGGGAAATAATCTATAAGCATGTCACAACTTGATTTAGCTCTATTTGCCCATTCTTCCATTCAAAATGGCTCAAAACAAAGTCTGCCAGAGTGTGCAGGGTTTTCTTGTGCACGGCACCTGTTTGGTCATCATCTCTCAGCTGTTTTCAACTTTATATCTAGACTTTAGCTAATACTGTACTGCACATTCAAAAAAAAAACTTTTATTTTCTTCTGGTGATGCAATTATTTTGTTAAAACAGATGTTGTTAGGCTGATCGGTAACTCTAAAATGTCCCTAAGTGTGAGAGTGAATATTGTTTGTCTCGTGCATTTGTCTCTTTGTGGCCCTTTCATGGACTGCAGACATGTCCATGGTGTCCCCTGCCTCATGCACAGTGATAGCTGGACATGGACAACAGTGGCCGCCGTGACTCAAAAGAAAGAAATGAGTAAAAGATAATGGATGGAGGTCTGGATGGACTTCTACTTGGGGTAATTTCTATTTTGATCATGTTTCTAGCAGACACCTGAAGATTTGGGCCTAAATTTTATTCACCCTTTATTTAGGCAGGTTAATCTCATTGAGCCTCGAGAACTCATTTACAAGAGAGACCTGGCTAAAAACTAAGGATGATGACAACAGCAACAATACAGCAATAGATTTTCCTTGGACAATCAACAATAGACAATCATAAGAG
>JARVLU010000255.1:18477232-18495791 GCA_031762415.1 Simpsonichthys santanae
GCAATGATCACTCAAAATGTCAGCAAATACACCTGTACCAGGGAATTTGTGAGGCATATTTGTTAGAAACAGATCTAAGATGGAAGATTTTTCAGGACAGTTTTTGTTTGGCCTAGTGGGAGAGTCAATTAGTTGTGTTAAATTGAATGAAAGGCAACATTCCTTGAATTTGTCACAGAGGGGGGTTGACTTATCCCAGTCAATGTTGAAATCTCCTGCCAAAAAAATCTCTTTGAATTTTAAATTTCCAAGGAATTCTGTCAGGGAGGCCAGAGCCTCAGGTGCTGCTGAGGGGGGACGATAACAACTCACTAAAGATAAGATATGTAGTCTTCGTAATACTGCCTGAATGTTATTTTGTAATCAAAGGCTCCCCCACAGTCTAGACATATGTTGTTACATGTAGCAGCCCTGCAGCTCTGTAAGTGTTGCTGCAGGCCTCTGTGCAGCCTTTCTTACCAGTTATTGTCCTGTTTTTAATCAGTTTTTGAGAAATGTTCACTTTTTATTCCATAGTTTTTTTCACTTATCAGCAACTGTCTTCTCTGTGTTCTGTTAATAAGTTTTGATACTGGGAATATTTGTAACATTTTCCTGACTGATACCTTTGAACAGAAATATTTTTTTAATGGTTTGTGAGCTCTCTGTGTATTGTAGACGTTTCTGTAAAATGTAACCAAGTAAAAGTAAGAAAAATCCTACCTGGACAGGTGAGCTTTTGTTTTTTAACTTGAATTTCAGGTTGACCAGTCATTTTAACTGATGGCAGGTGTGGCTGTAATTAAATGAAAAGGTGCTTCAAACAATTATTTAAGGGTGTGTACATTTATGCAACCAACTTTTTTTAATCTGTTATTTTTTTAATTACAGTTTGCAACATTTATTATTGTTTGAGTTTGTGTTGTACAGAATAAAAGTCACATTAAAGTAGTAAAAGTCTTAAAATAACTGATAATGCTTTTATGTCTTTTACATCTAAAAACGTATTACGTAGTTTAATAATTTGCACTCGGAGTTAGGGTAAAATTGTATTTTTATTTTGTTAAGATCTAACAGTATAAAGCCACTTAAACAAATTTGTTATATTTAGGGGAAAACACAATGAAACCGATTTCACAGGCTTAAAATTTCTGGTTAGATTTATTTTTTTGATTTCTTTAAAACCGTGTGATAAAGTTTAAACTTCACCACCACGGCATAAATAAGAAGAACTCTTAGAACACACAAAGATTTAGATGTGATTATTTTATTGTTGGACAACTTTGCATTCATGTGACAAATGCAAATTGAACTACACGTTGCAGTTTGTTAAAACTATGTCATAAAGATATTTATGTGCAAATCCCATCAATCACAATCATTGCCAGTCTGGTGAATTGACACACAAATTGCAACCTCCCTAATGCTTTACCTTTGATTTTTTAAACCATTGTTGTGTGTTGGTATTAATATACAGTACATACTTGATTGAATATTGCTTATTTTAGGAAATCTGTGACTCATAGGCTTTAAATGTTCATAAACATCTTCAGTTTTGTTGTTGTTGTTGTAGTTGCTCCTTTAAAGAGAAGAAAAAAATTACACAATTCTTTCAGTTCAGCATCTGTTAATCTGTGATAAACTTGATGGTCTTTTGAAATGAGCTGTTTGTTTGCATTTAGGATTACTTTGCACAAAGTGTGTGTAAAAACACTGGAGCTCATTACTCAACAAAACTTAATGCTGCTGACCTGATGTATAATGTGTTCAGTTACCTCAAAACTATCTGTTAAAGTATTAAAACTACAATATACTGACAGATAAAATATTAAAAATAACATAACACATTTCTCCTGACACACAACAATGGAATCCTATTACAGTACAGTATTACAATTTCTTGTAATAAGAGTAATCACAGTGTTGGATTTCCTGAGACTTTTAGGGACACTGCAGATATCAAAGTTCATAATGAGCGAGCACAGGTGACAGGAATGTAAAATAGAGTTGCATGGTGGCTCTGTTGATACAGCTGCTGCCTCTCAGTGAGAAGGTCGCTGGATCAAATCCAGGCTGGGGGCCTTTCTGGGTGGAGTTTGAATGTTCTCTCCATGCTGAGTGGGTTTTCTCCAGGTACTCCAGTTTCCTCCCACAGACCAAAAACATGCATGTTAGGCTGATCAGTAACTAAACTGTCCCTACAGGTGAGAGAGTGAATGGTTGTTTGTCTCGTTTGTCTCTATGTGTCCCTGTGATGGACTGGAGACCTGTCCAGGGTGTCCACTGCCTCTCACACAGTGACGGCTGGATATGGACATCAGAGACCCCTGTGACCCGAAAAAAAAAAAAATGGAGTAAAGGGTAATAGATGGATGGGTAGGTAAAAAAAAAAAAAAAAAAAAAAAGCATCCACCTGTACTTCAAGTTGCCACTAGATGGCAACATAACCAAAAGGAAAAATGGCAGCAGTTCATTTCTTGCCAAGCTTCAGATATCAAGAATGTATAAAGCTTAACAAAAACATGAACATTTTGAAAAGTTGCAGCTACTTTGCAAATATGAACATGGTGTTGAAAAGTATACGTCACTGGAGGTAGAAGGAACCAGCTTCAAAAAGACAACCAGAAACAGTCTCATGGGCTGCGGGACAAAACCAAAACATTTTCACTGCATGAAAATCATTTGCCCAAATTCAATTTGTTCAAATAATGAATAGCTGTAGTACCGTACTTTTCACTGTATAAGTCACACCTTTTTGCATAAATTATCATGCCCTGCAACTTATACGGCAAAGCAACTTATTTATGTTTTTTCCCCCATATTTATAGCCCAATTTTTGACTGAGATCTGACCATTTTCATTCATTTTGACAGGGAAAATATTGAACACTACCATTTTCAGCTGCTAGAGTGCTCTCAAGTAATATGGCAAGCCAAGTGTCTCATTAATCGGTAAAAGCGGCTATTAATGAGACACTTGGCTTGCCACACCAAGCCACCTTCGTCTCGCTCTGGAACCAGCAAACGTCAAATCAGCTGCATTTTGCCGCGCTGCCCAGTTGAAATGCAGCTGATTTGACCATTAAAGTGCATTTATTAAGGAAAAGTTCAACTTAGACGCCTTTACTATAATGTTGAGCAAACAAATAATTGTTTTTAGGTGGTTACCATGTTAAATTTTGAAGAAATGCATAGAAAGTCCTCCTTCTGTGAGCTCCCACAGCCGCAAATCAATTTTTGAAATGAAACCAATTTGACCATTAAAGTGCATTTATTATGGAAAAGTTAAACTGAGACACACCTTTGCTATAATGTCGAGCAAACAAATAATTGTTTTTAAGTGTGAATCTTGTTTAATTTTGGTAAAGTCCTCCCGTGTGCACTTTGGCATTCCACCGGCCCATGTTTTTGGGTGGTCAGCGGTGACGCATAAAAGATGCGACTTATATGGCGAAGAGACTTATTTATGTTTTTCCAATTTATTAGACACATTTGGACTGATGCAACTTATTCGGTGGTGTGACATGTACGGCGGAAAGTATGGTAGTTTTGAAGACTAAAGTAAGGTGGTTAAACAGCAACAGGTGCTTAAAAGCTCTATTTTGGGGTGAGATTAGCCTTTGGGTTGCAAGTTGGCAAACCAATTTGAAAAGAAGAAAACGCTGAGCTGACATGAATTATTTCAAAGTTAATTTTGTAAAACTTCTTTATCACTTTTAGTTTATCATCCAATTAAATCAAGTACTTTAGGAATAGGATCTTAAAGTTTCACCTTTTTTGTCAAGCTTGCGAAAAACCTACAAAATCTATAAATTTGATACATATGATGTCCTATAATTTCTTTTGACATCATGAGGAGCTTCAGAACCAAGACTCTAGTGGAAGTGGTAACACACTAATGGCACATAACAAACTTCCAGTGTTATTTTTAGGAGCTATGAGGTCAAAGGTGAGAACACAGATGACTGAAGAAATCACATTTATAACTGATGCAGTTAAAAAGTGTAACTTATTAAAAAAAAAATATATATATTTAATTTTTAAATTATAAGAATGCATAGGTTTCCTACAAACAGCCACATGCAAACACGTTGTTGTTTGTCAAAGAAGATTAAGCGTTATGGAATTGCCAAGTTCAGCTGCATGTTGGCTCATCTTCTCACGCTGCCATGAGGCACGGCTGTTTCTATTGGTCTGGTTTCTGTCAGCCTCACAGCCAATCAGGAATCTCCCTCTAGATTTTATACAGCAACACAGTCTTGGCTTTGTTTACTTCTATGATCGAGTCACATTTAGATAAAGTAGCACATATTTCTGCTTTTTAGAGCCACTAATAAAACAAGTAAGCTGGTTTCCGACCCCATCACTGGTTGTTGTTGCTTTGTGGCATGGCGGCTCATTAAACCAAGTCATCCTGGTGAGAGCATCTCTGGGTACCAGCTTCTCCTTCACACTAGTCAGCAGTCATATCAGAAAGAGAGACCAAGTGATTTATAATACATTAAAGCAAAGGCCTGCTTTCAGACATGACAGCACAGAGGGACACTGGGTAATGAGGCAGGCCTGCACACTAGGAACATGGCCAGATGTGCATAAAAGCTGTGAAGTTACCGCAGCAGCAGATGTATCAACACTTTAGTCTGACAAGTGTATGACAATCACAAATGTTAGATGATGTTACAAAACAAAATGTGGAAATGAAATGCTTTCTTTGTGTCTATACATTTAATAGATTGAGAATTTGAACCGATTGATTTGTTTAGGTTTAGGTTCCCTGAAAAAGTTTTTGCAAAAAAATAAAAAAAAAACCTCACAAAAACTTGATCTAAACACTAAATTTGCAGCTTAAATGAAATTTGAAATGCAGCTTATGTTTGCTGTTGACTCTAAGATGAATATAAAAAACAGTTATGAGAAATGTGCATGAAAATTAGTACATCATGTTCATATTGTCTTTTGTCAGTGTAAACATACCTGAGTCTGCAGGGCGATAAAAGATATGAAGCCAGGAAGGAGACGAGCACGAAGTCTCACTCTGAGAAAAATCTTTTGGCCACTTTCCATTGTTCAAAAAGTCTCTCAAATCAGACAAAACTTAATAAAAACACTTAAATGTTTAAAATAAAATAAAAAATGGACAGGATTTGTGGATTTTTCAACTCTTCATAAAACAAAGACGAGCAGCTGAATAAAAACAGTTTAATCAGATTATTCTAGAGAGCTTCATGTGCGAGGCTTTCTTGTGTGTTCTGAGCGGGGCCTGGCTCGTTGTCCTTTTCTATTTCACTGCTGTGATTTAAGCTGGGTGCAGCTTCATGTTTGCAAATATGAACTTAACATCGGTCTTACGCAAGAAAGAGATTATATGGATTATATGGATTACAGGAATGATGACCAAGTTTCCATAAAAGGTCCAGGAGGAGCACTTTGGTCTTGCAGTCACCATCAGCCCTGCAGGAACAAACAGCACCATCATGACAGCCTAAACGTTAATTCTTCGAGACATCAGTGCCCGGGATCAGCGGGGCGGGCACGAGTTGTTGTTGCGGTGGAGCTGGTTGTTGGGGAAAACAACAGTTTGTCGGATGCAGCATATGGCTGTGGGGGTGGTGGTGATGTTGGGCTGGGGAGGCTGTAAAACAGTGAAACCAGATTTAGCCTGATGACATCGGGAGCTTTCACACAATGCAGGGATTAGAGAGAAAAGCACGACTAAAATTTATTGTTTTTAAAGGTTAATATCTCACATTAGGCCAAGTTTAATGACTAAATGGATCAAACAGAGTATTTATAGAGAAACAGACCAAGATGCTAAATGTCAGAAGAGGAAACAGAGCTTTTTTGATGCCAACATAATCCTCTGGTTACAACAGTGTGATGACAATGTTCTATTGCTGAAAACGCAGGACAATGAAACCAAACCAGTATGACTCAATATGCAAAGAAAGAAAAGATTAGAAAGACTGTGATAGTTCAGCTTCAATGTGCAGACTTTTATTTGTAGATGATGAGTTGATTCCTGTGTCATGTGTGTTCATTTGTCTGTGGGGTTATCAAAATATCTGAGCGAACGTTAAGAAAGGATTTTAATGAAACTCACAAAAAGTAATCATTAGACGTTCATCTACTCATTAACATTTGGAGTCAACCCAGTTCGAGATGGTAATCACCGTTAATCAACCTTAGAAAACACACAGTTGTCTGTCGCACAGCCAGTTTTATACAACGAGATTAATTTGATCGAGACAGCTGACGGGGAATTCAAAAAGTTGTGAAGAACAAATCTAAAATGTCTTTCAGTGAAGGTAAATGAGTGACCGTGCCACCGTCAGGCTTTTCTTTAAAATTTCAGAAACATAATTTAGGTTAAGTGGAACAAATGTGTACTTTTTAAATTTTACTTGACGGCTATAAGATCACATTTTGATTCATCTCTATTTGGTCACTCTGTGCAAAATGTTTCATTAATTTGTTCCTTAAGCTTGTTAAAAATGAGTAAATTGCAATGTTTCACATTAAATTTGATTTACAGCATTGACTTTTTAAATTAATTATTAATTTATAATAAAAATACTAAAGTTCCTAATTATTATTATAGATTTAATATTATTTATTACAAAGTAAATAACTGAAGCACCTTATTTAGCTTTTCCTCATGAAGTGATTATTGTATAAAAGCTAAGAGTCTTTAATGATTACAAGCAAACTATACATTTCATATCAATTAAAATATTTTTGCTGTTGTAATTCTCTTAACTGCTTTTACATGCAGTGCACATGTGCAGGCACACATGTGACCGGAGCATTGCATTATATCATCTATATTTAATTTTTAACTTGGGGGACATGAAATTGAACGTGAGTCACTTCTATATAAATTTGGCTTGTTTTTAAATCTAAAATAGTTTAATCTGTTATCTAGTTTAAGGAATTCCGAACTGGTTTCAAACATGGTTCTGTTTCTCAAACAGCTTTGTGCCTCCACTCACGTGCACCCTCTCCGCTCTACACCGCGCGGCTCCATCAGACCTGTGATGGGTCAAGCAACTCAATTTCCTCACATTCCTGATCCGTTCAATCAGCCAGCCGCTCAACCACAGGCCTCATTCATCTCACTTAGAGACAAATAACCATTTTGGCAACATTTGAAATAGAGATTTGTCTCCCCTGTTCTTGTTGTCCAACCACGGCAGGGCCACCTGAATTCACAGCACCTCAGCACCACATTTGTCTTTGTCCAAGTCTGTCATGCAACACTCTTCTTTGTGCTCACATCTGTGCAGACAAACAGTTTTGGGACTGAGTCGTTGCTTGTTTGTGCTTTTACAGCTGCTGTTGAAGTGATTAAATGTTCATTGAATTCAAATGAAAGCATCTATGGAATATCTGCAGGGGGTTGATGGAAACTGGACACACTTGATGTTTATGCCTTGGTGGGGATTAGGAGGATTAGTCAGCTTTTGTAGCAGAGATTATATTGTGCTTTGAGCTGTATCCCATGATGTTCCAAAAATAAACGTTTTATATTCTCAACATATTTTTAGTTTTTTTTTGTTGTATGTAATACAGTACTTATACTGTATATTCACTTTCAACAGCAGTTTTTGCATTCTGTTCAGACAGAAAGGTCAGTTTTCTCATGGATCACAGCATTTGAAATTCACCCTGATGCCTGAGAATGATGCACATCCAGCACACAAAACATTAAGCAGATACCGCTCCTCCATGTTGCTATCTGACTGCAAGATAGAAAGCTTGATTAGCTTTGTAGGCCTGCTTTACCTCCTTCTGCAGTCAATGCCCGCCATAAACGAAAGGACGCTGTATTTAAGATGGCGAGGCTAAACGGTTGGATGAAAATCCAATTTTGTCACACAATCAGAGACAAGCCGAGGTTTGGTTTACATTAACTCAACGTGATGTGGTCACGACAGCATAGAGATTAAATGTCATGTCGTGATTGCTGCTCACATGCTGCTTGCTGATATTTAAGGCGCAAAACTATGAAACACAAGAAGGTATATAGCCAAAATAGTAATTCAGCAGAAAAACCCACTGTCCATTACAAATATGAAGATGAATTGTGAATAAAAATAGTTTTAATATGACCTCCAAGCTTCAACAGTGTGAACAGAGATCATGTAATGAGCCACTGACGATGAGCATGACTGGTTTGTAGAAATTGCTTGAAAAAAAAATAAAAATAACTGTGGGTAATAAAATCTGAATTTCATTATTTCTGTGTATTTCAGTGCAGATTTCAGACAGAATGCATCTCTGAAGGCAGAACACACGGTCAAAGTAATGCAACACAAATACCCTGGTCTTAGTTGTTCTCATTTTGAAAGACATCACAGGTGCTACTACACGTTTTTATTGTTTTTTCCCTCATGCGACTTATGCTACTTGTTAATTTTTTATAGTCTTGATCAAATTTGGCAACTCATGGTTTAAAAACAGGCCTTACAAGAGTTAATGTAAGAACATTTGGGCTTTGAAAATTGAAAAAAAAATTTTGTAAAGTTGCTAAGCAAGTTTTTTATTTATTCATCTTTTTTTGTAAGTGGGCAAATAACTTGTAAGCTTTTAAAAATATTGGGTTTGGTTCTTATTCATGAGTGATGTGGCCCTCTAATCAATCAGAATCAGATGATGTCAGCTCTTCAGCTTGACTCTGATTGGAATCCCAGTCTGCTCTAGGAGGTACGAACCAAGTGCTGCAAGTGGCATCACCCAGTGGACCCAATGGAAAGAGTCTGACGCCACACAAAGTTAACTTGAGCAGGATCAAGTCCAGCCCATGGTAAAAGACCACAGGAAAGCCGGGAGCAGTGATTACTGATTTAGCGTGGTGATAGCTAAGATGAACGAGGAGCAGGTGTGACTGGTTTACTGAGGGCAGGAATGATTAAAGTAAGATGGCTGACAACACAGGGAGACGCTGGTACATGCCGAAATGAACTAAATCCAGAAAAGAAAGAACAAACCAAACCAAAGTGCAAATATTACACACACAGATTAAGAAAAAAATATGTATGTGCACACACACACCCCCACACACACATATATAAATATATACACACACATCTTTCTTAATGTGTCTTGATCATACAATGTAAGATCCCAAAGCAAATACACAGTAAAGCAACTGACTTCAACACCAAAGTTCACGCTCAATAATGCTGTAAAAATCCAGCAGTGTTCAGTCAGGTCATTTAACTTCAAGTTTGCAAGTTTGAGCCAGAAAAGAGTAGAGTGCCCTCTTCAGGTCAGGAAGGAAGTCCTGCCCCAAGTGAAGAGTTTAAGTATCTTGAGGTCTTGTTCATGAATGAGGGGAAAATGGAGCGAGAGATTGATGGATAGGTGCGGCATCTGCAGTGAAGCGGGCGCTGTACCGGTCCGTCGTGGTGAAGCAAAAGCTAAGTCAAAAGGCGATGCTTTCACTTTACTGGTCGATCTACGTTTCCACCCCCATCCATGGTCATGAACTTTGGGTCGTGACCGAAAGAACGAGATCACAGCTACAAGCGGTCGAAATGAGTTTTCTCCGCAGGGTGTCAGGACTCTCCCTTAGAGATAGGTTGAGAAGCTCGGTCATCCAGGAGAGACTCAGAGTAGAGCCGCTGCTTCTCCATGTTGAGAGGAGCCAGTTGAGGTGGTTTGGGCATCTGATTAGGATGCCTCCCAGACGCCTCCCTGGTGAGATGTTCCAGGCACGTCCCACTGAGAGGAGACCCAGAGGAAGACCCAGGACACTTTGGAGGGACTATGTTTCTCTGCTAGCCTGGGAGCGCTTTGGGATTCCCCAGAGGAGCTGGCCCAAGTTGGAGATAGTGAAGTCTGGGCCTCCTTATAGGCTGCTACCCCCGAGACCTGACCCTGGATAAACGGAAGACAATGGATGGATGGATGGATGGATTTAGTAATTTTATCTTAAAGACTGCATTTATACTGTCCAGTATTTCATGTTGACTTCAAGAGACCCCCCAAAAGGTAAACGCATCTTGATTTTTGTTTTTTATTAGGATCAAAATGGGTCGCTCAAGTTAGAGTTTTAATAAATTAAAGTAACCATGCACAAGTTGTGTACAAAAAAACATTACAGTACAAAATTAATTCCACAAACAACGCTGTTTAAAACAGTAAAAACGTTAATATCTGGTAAAACATCAGTGCTGACACATGAAAAAAGGCTCATTTCACTAAAGAACTGCAGCTCACGTAACAAACGGGCGAGCGGATTAAAAAAATACAGCATCATAAAAATCACCCAAGAAAATTTAGATATTCATACATCCAGTCGAATAAAGTTTCAGGGAAATAACTGCGCCGCAGGCAGCCAGGAATGCAAATAAAAACTAGAACAGATCGGACAGAAAGGAAACCACAAGGCTAATCGATTTCAACTCATGCTAAGTTACAACTACACAAAGTAACAAGGAGTTTGCACGATGCATTTCCACTTCAGAAAATCCCCCGACAAAAATGGGGAGACACTAAGTTTGTACAAGATTCATCATCCACGCCCGAGAGAGAGAGTGATTGATGGGTTAGCAAGAGGCATTCAAAAAGATACACAACGAGTCCTTACAGAAAAGAGCTGTTGGAGAATCGTGGTACAAACGTCCAGAGTTTAAAAGAGCCCCTCTTCGTTTTTGATCAGCACCTCCACCACCTGCCTCTGGTAGCGGACGTCATTCAGAGCTGTCATGGCGTCCTGGTTGGGTGCACGCATGAGGGTGGGCCCGAAAATGATGCCGAGGTTCTCCGCGTTCATCAGATTGAATTTCTCGTTCTGCGTCACCCTGTGATAAAAAACAGAAACAGGCATGTAAACACGCATTAGAAGAGCTTTAATGAGATACCTAATTAAACCCTGCGGGGATGAAGATTAAAATTAGACACTTCAAAGGTTTTGTGAAGAAGAAAAAATCCTATAGTTAACTTTTATGAGTTTTATATTGCAACAAGAGCCGTCTTACCTTTTTAAATGGGCCATGAGGTATTTGAGAGTTTCTTTGTGGGATTGGGGGAGCAGAGCGAGAGCCTCGCGGAACGCTTCCAGCTTCTTGTCTGGGTCTGTGAGTTCTGGCAAACAGAAAAAGAAGGTGTGATTAGCATGAAAAGATTCCTGGATGGGCCATTGGGGAGCCGGCTCGGGGGCCCCGAAGGGTAAAATGGTGCCAGACGAGAGTCTTTATTTAAAATCCATCTATAAATAATTAAATTCAACACCATTCCTGGTTGGTGATGAGTCTGTTAAACCACCAGAGAGAGGCAGCTACGACGAGACACAAATTAACAAATCACCACAAAGACACAACACAAACACAACAACCAGAGACACGAGGCAGCTTTGAAGCACAAGATGACCACGGAAACCACATGAGACAAACTGCTGACATGGACAAGGACAAATGAGGCATAAGAAGGTTGTTGGAAACAAAACAATTACCCAAACAATCTCATACAGAGACAGAAAGGACAGCAAAGCAATGTAAATAATATGACAACTAAAAGGAGACACAAAAACACCAAAAAATGAAACAGCTGTTTTCACACAACTGCTCACTGAGCCTTCTTAGCCTTATAAATTCACTTTAAAGAGACAGTTCAGCTTTTTAAAGTGGTGTTCTGTTGAAGGGTCATGAACAAATAATGTTTTGTATATGGCCTAGAAATAGGATAATATTATTCAACCGTGTCCGAAAACATATTGTGCAACATGTAAATAAAATGCAATCATTTGCAAATCCACTAAACCCATAAAAATGGTAAAAGTAAGTGGTCAGAATAAGAAAACATTTAGCAACATAATAAAAGTTGAGTTTCTCTAATGTACAGAAGGGCAGAGGTTCACCAGTCTGCAAAAACCTGCATCTAAACATAGTGGAACTACAGTATATTAGGACAGTGTTCCTTAGTGGAGAAAATTGGGAATACTTTAAATATTCAATCTTTTTATTATTACATCAATAAAAACCTTCTAGACATTTACAGACTGTTGTTAAACAAGAGGGGATGCTTAGTGTGAAATGTAGCTTTGTCATCAATTTTTGAGAGTTGTTGCATATTAAATTCAGAATAAGCTTTTTTATGGTACAATTTGTTTACTTTGTTCCACTGTGAACAAAACAGGGGTTTGTGAGCTTTGCAAACCATTGCATTCTGTGTTTATTTTAATTTTAAATTGATTGACAAGCTAACAGCTGTCTGAGCGTGGCCAAAACCAAATGGAAGAGTTGCCATTTTGAAACAGATCCAGTCCCAACCCCACTTCAAAAGAGCTAAACTATCCCTTTAAGATGGGTCAGACAACGCTGAAACCTCAAAGGAAGCACTCAGGAATTAATGCACTTCCTGTGGAACAGCAGAAAGCCATTAGTAACTACAAGGAGGGGTGGATATACAGTATTGTAGTTTCTGCTGATGCGAGGGAATTTTATTTATTTTTTTTGCTTTGTTTTCAGGTACGAAGCAGTAGTTTGATGTGTGTTCTGGAGGAATTTTTGCAGCTAAATCATAAAAATGAAGAAGTGTCTGTTGGACAGCCACAGTTTTGATTTATAGTGTTTGTAAAATGGAGCAAAAAATATTGACTGAACTGTAATAATTTAACAGCTCTATCCACAACCCAGACGCAAAACAATATAGTAATTATCTCATGCAAGTGCAACAATGAAAAGAAAAATGAATGAATACCTATATAAAAAAAACAACAATCACTGTGTGCAGGTAAATGCATGTGTTTTGTCTGATTTGCTAAACTGTGACGTACTTGCAGCTTCGACGAACTGGGGGTAGGCTTCGAATGAGATGACAGGAACTGGCAGATCCCTGAGGTACAGTTTCAGAGCACTCGTGATGATATTGATGTCTTCATAGGCTCTCGCTGAGATGTCTGTCTTCTCGCCATCTGTAGCGACGGGTTTAAGAACCAAGAAGAAACAAAAAGAAGAAAATGAGAATGCTCAAACTGAAAAATGCCACATCAGCACTTTCGCATCCATCCGTCCACAGGGTGAACTCAGGAGTGAAGGGCTTGTGTTAAAACAATGCAAAAAAACAGAATTTTATTCCAGAGTATCATCTATCATCTCCCTGGCCTGTTTAATTCTGACTTTTGCCCATTTATGCATGCTTTCCAGAGGAGGCTGTGGCCTACTTGTGCTGGCAGACTGAGCATCACAGTGCTGTGAGCTGGAATGACACTCTGTCATGGATGATCTCCTGCATGCAGATCTGGCTCTGCACTTCAGTCCACTGTTGCATGCTTCTTCTTACAGTTAAAATTCAGACCGCACTGGCCCAAGACAGGTTGATTCTCACTAACTCCACAGCTGAATCCCAACACAGCCTCACGTTTAAAGCAGTGCACGGTTTGTAACTCGTGAGGTCTGTCCAGAGTTGAAAGATCTGCATCCCCAGATGGACTAATCCTCCACAAATATGCCAGTTTTTCAGTAATCTGGAAAGTTCTGCCTCGTGTGGACATACGCAAGCAGACAATCTCTTCCAAATGCTATTTATGAGTTGACAGGAATCTATAAAAAGCAGCAAGACAAACCTTTGTCAAACCCCATCTTCACTTCTTCCACCGAATCACTGAATCCAGATATTCTGTAGAGGCCTTCTGACTTCAATCCTAGAGAAGCAAACATTAAATAAACAATTATTCAGACAATTTGTTAAAATTGGTGTAGAAAAAAAAAACACACACATTTAGCAATGTGTAATTTAGAAAATGATAAACGATATACAAAAGAAATTAAGGATATGATGTCCACAATGTCATGGAACAAGGAGAACAAGGGCCGATGCAAATAGTTTTCTGCATCACTGGGCAAAATAATAAAGACATAAATCAAACTTAGCTTCAGAGAGACATTAGAGGGCAGACAATGAGGGAACAACAACTTATAGCTGCATGATTTAAATGAAATGCTATCAGCTAAGGCAGCAGGAAACAGAGTAATGGATTCCTCATTACACGTTTACAATTACCAGCATGCTCGTAATTCCTCCCAGTCACCCCTCCAATGGCAAAAAACATTAACTTAATCAGTAACTGAATCCAGTTTTTAACAAGCAAAAGCAGAATGCGCTGCGGAGGAAAAACTAGCTGTGTAACAATAAGATATAAACTGCAGCTGCTTAAAATCCGTTTGAATGAATTTATTATAACTGCACAAAATATTAGAAATTGAAAGCTGTTTAAGCTTTTTAATATTCAATTTTAAAGATGCCTATAATTAGAATAAAAATGTGCTTTCCTCTCCAGAAGCATTTCTTCCTCATGGAAGCAAACACTCAAAATATTTGGATTAATTCTATTGGTCTATAAATTGTTAACAGTCTTTAGATGAAAAAGTTTCCACTGATATTCATTTTAGTATTTTGCACTGCGAACAATTTCTTCTTCCATTCACAGACTAACCTCTGGACTCGATCTCTCGTATGCACATGTCCACCACCATGGGTCGGGCTGTGTTATAGGCTTGCACCAGGGTGGTGAGGTCACAGCTGTACACCTTACGAACGTGTCGCAGGTCCGGCTTGCAGTCGTTAGGCACCTGAGCCGAGCACTCTTTGTGCACATTCATACCACAATCTAAAGGGAGACACACACAGATGGGTTCATTCATCAGTGAAAGGGTTCACTCAATAGAATCTGTGAATAAAATCAATAGAAAGTGAAGCTCATGTTATTTTAAACTACTGCAAACTACACAGAGGTCAACAGCAACGTCATTTTGTTAAGTTGGGACTTAGGGTTTTTGATCATCTCAAGTCCATTAAATGTCACAAGCCCTTTGGAAAGATGCTCCTCTGGGGTAATAGATTTATTTTAAGTGGATCAATCATTAACTAACATGAGCCAAAAAAAAAAAAAAAAAATCCATCAAATAAAACTAAAGAACAGAGGAATGTGTGGTGTAATGTCTGATATAAGCACATATGAAAACATTTTTGTTTACTTTTTACACAGATAAGAATTAAAAAAATACATGTAAATAAATGAATTAACAAAATTAAACAGTTGTAGATTGAATGACCAGGTTTGAGAAAGTTAGTTTAGTTCTGACCAAATGATCAACTTAGCACTGGTCTGACCAGGGCCAAAAGCCAAAGTGCATTCTTGCCACTTTAAACCAAATGGGGTCTTTTGTTATTTGTTATTGATGCTTTTTATTTAATTTTTGGTGAAGTTAAAGGAATAATAACCGTTCATCTACTATACTATATACTATACTATTTAGCATGCATCAGCATATTTATCATTAACTTAAATAGATACTATATTGATGGGTTAAATATGGGTTAGTTGTTATACTGTTCGTATGGATTATACATGTAATAAATGTAAGATTATGTAAGTTGTTAAGGAGTGGGAATTTTGATAAGTTTATACTTTTACCAACTCCCTTGAATATGTAAAACAAAAAGTTTTGGCATCATGCTTCATGCTGTACTTTTTAAATTTAATTTTTTTTTTGTTGTTTTACATATTCAAAAATAATAATAAACTAAACTTAACTAAACAGCTACAGCTAGCTGCTGCTGCTACTTTTTATGTCGATAAATAACAAAAGGATTTTGAAGTAATAACTGTTAAATAGAAAAACGGGAACGCAAAAGCTTATAACTGGATTGGTTTTAATTCTGCAGCAATCAGCTTTAGTCTTTGACTAACTCAGACTAGATGCTATCTTGTCGATCCAACCAAAATTATACATTTTTTAGTAAACTGAAATAATTCAAAGAGCTATCTACAACAAACGGGATATTAATTGTTCATAACTTAAAAATAAGTGCTATCTCTTTCATATCATGGTGAGTACACACGTTTTTCTTTACAGCAAAGACCTGAAGCGTCATTTATTATTGTTATTATTATTATTATTATTAGTAGTAAAGTAGTGGTAGTAGTTTTTTATGATCTTTCTTGTTAGTAACAGACAGACAGACAGACCAGCTTTGCTTCATAACAGAAACACATGGAGGCAGTCAGTTTAGGGGAGCAGTGAAAATGCTGGTGCCCAGAGGAAGGACAGTGAGCTCTGCTGCTCGCTCTGCTCTTCTCCAAATCCAAGCTTGCACACATTGTCTGTGGAAGAAGCGATCGAGGAGCTGCGGGCTACAAAAGACCTAGTTTCCCTGATTAAAATGGGGCATCTCTGTAGCTCTTTTGTCTTCAAGTTCTGAAAGGTTTTTGTTTTCACAAATTCAGTGGGGTCTGTGACTCCAACGCCAACCCCCTCACTGAAAAAAAATATATAATCCATTTGAAAATTGACAAATGTTCCACTAAAATAAAAATCTACACTAGAAAGCTTTGGGAAGCTGTCTTTAGACTATGATTAATTCAAGTCCCTGGAGAAATTCACACAGCCTGAATTTATATGCATCGATGCAGAAATGTAATTACTTTAAGAGATGATTCTCTTAAAGACAGGAGTTTAATAATGACACGTCATCAGACGCAAGCCGGCTGAGCTCTCCTGTGCAGGGGAGGACATTGATGGACCTGGGTCCCACATGGGGAGGGACCCAAGGGACACATGCAAAAATAGGATGCTGCACTGCAATACCACCTCTGACTCTGCTATATGGCTCCGTTTGGATCAGTTTAGTGCTGGTTCCTAAATATCCAGTCCATCTGAAATGAAATTGAATGGGTTCTTTCTTTTCAAACCAAGTATTTGGGTTAAAGAGGGGTTGAGTGGTGACCCAGCTCTTTGGATATAACTGGCTGGATTTTAATATGTGTGGAAACAGGGCTTCCTCCTCACACTCACAGCTCTGCACCTCATTAAAGAGATATGCCAGCTTTGTTTTCCTTCATGGGCATGATGGGATGAGGCTGGGTGTAAGGGGGTGGGGGTGTTGCACTCTGATGAGAGAATGCGCCACAACAAGGACAAGCAGAGACTTTGCTCTTTGGCACTCAACCAAAACCAGTTCACACATACAAAAAAAGAAAAAGGAGGGTGATGGGAGAACAGTTTTTGGTATGCAAATGTGGGAGTCATGAGAGACTTCGGTGCCCCAGATTCTTCTGGCTGAGGTTGAGTCTGAAGGAATGACGGCATGTTTACAGCCGATAATGATTGGCTTTTACCATACGTGCCTTTAAAGGGATTGTTGTCAGCTCACAACATCAAGACGTTAATATTTAATATCAGAGCTCCCGGAGATTCATGTGGCACACTTTGTTGCATCAATAAAACATCAGAGGTGCACTTCAGACTGCGTAAGCGTGCCGTGCCGCTGATGGAAACAGACTCACACTAGAAGTCAGTCTCATAGTAGAACGGAGAAGAAAAATGCAACCGAACAATTCATGGGTGGCTATTTTGAAAACGTGTTCACGCTGGGAGTCACAATCCATCAATGAAAATGAGCCGAGCTTTGAAATGCATCAGACACATTTGGCTCAGTGTGCGACTAATCTATTAAGTCATCAGAGAGGGAACACAGAGAGCTTTTGTTACCATGAAAAATAAGGATGAGAACATCTTTTTTTTAAACAAGACAAGCCTTGGAAAGTCATTCAGCTGCATGTCTGACCCCCAAACTTCAACTGAGAAAAGATCAAATTAGGTCAAACACAATGTTTTACATCATACATACATCACAGCTCATTTAATTTAGTTGGACAACCCATAATCCTCGAACTACTGTAGAGATTTTGGATTAAAATTTAGTAATCCTGGTCCAGATGCACTGCAAACCAAGTAACCCAAATACAGTAGTGTAATTTTCACTTTAAGCACTTTAATTATAATTTGTGTGTTTTGTTCAGACATACCTGCACATTTGATCCCCTGAGCCATCAGTCCCCACATGAACCTGGCACAGTGCTCGCACCAGTGAGGCCCTCGAAAGGTATGAACCTAAAACAAGAAGAACAGTGACGGATGTTAGTGACAAACAGAGAACGGCGTGTTCCTGCAGTTACCTCATCCCTTTCTGTAGTCTGCCTCAGTGGAGGATGATCCATGTTACTGTATGTGTGTGGAGGACTTTGCCATTGTTGCATGGCAATTAAGTGAAGTTGCTGGGAGACTTTTCAATGGAGACATTGGAAAAAGGATGCTCCCATGGTGGTAACAACAACACAACCACTCACAGAGGCCTCTGAACTGAACAAACTAAAGCTCTCCAAGCATGCTTTAAAAGCTATACATGCATTTATTATTAAACCTATTCAATGTGAGGAATCATGTTAATCTTACAGGAGAAGACGGATTGCAATGGTTTAGTTAAACACACAATACTGTACATATAAAACATAAATACTGTTCAACATGAAAATATACTTTTACACCACACGGTTTTTGCGCCACATTGTTGTCCATTTAAAAATAATTTCAAATTTGCATTTGCACAAAGACAAACTGCGCAGTGGTTGCAGAAACAGCATTAAAGCCTGAAATGCAGCAATCAGCAAAACAAAAGCCCACGGCAGCAGAATGTGTGTTGAAAACATCAGCACTTTCAGAGACTTGACAGGGAAATTTCTCTTCATCCCATTAAAAAAAAAAAAAAACAAAAAAAAAAAAAAAAATGGACCCCAC
>JARVLU010000255.1:18495917-18506051 GCA_031762415.1 Simpsonichthys santanae
CCCAAACATGCGCCCCCCCCCCCCCCCCCCCCTTTCATCTTCCACATAGGGGGGTGAGAGAAGAGAAGCAGCCCTCTGGCCACACATGATGACATTAGTGTGATAAAACCTCACAGGAACTCTACAAGCTCATTCAGTCTTACCTTGAAGTTGTGAACTTTTTCAGATTTGGGGATCCGGTCGCTCTCCTTCAGAGTGGCTCTCCGAACCAGCGAGGTGAGCTGCGAGTAGGCTAATAGTTTAAGTGGTTGCCAGAAAGTGGCCGAAGAAGGTTTCTGTGGCCCCATTCTCATGCCCAAAGCTGCTGAGAGAATATCCTCCTGACTGGCCTCCCGTTTAGTCTTTTGCACTAAAGGCTTCTCTTTCTTCTCTGCACTGAAGGGCTCTTTGGATGGCATCCCAAGAATGAAGTCTCCAAAAATAAATGAAAATTAAGTGGAAAAAGTCCCCCTTCAAAAAAAAAAAATATGAAGGGAAACCTCTTAATGTTCAAAGCAAATAAATGTCATACAATACTTGCATTGCCCCATTTAAATAGCAACATCACAGAACTAATATAAAAATATTCATCAAAGTCAGCAAATCATTCAAGGCTGAGATATATAAAAATGGAAAAAATAGCAGAACTCCTGTTCCTGAGTCTTTTCCCAGCAGTGACCAAGTGAAGCGAATTGATTGGAGTGCCAGGTTTTTTATACAAAGGAGGTGCAGCCTTGGATGCTCATGTGGTTCTCTGGGAACGTGGATGCAGATGAGATGAGTGGTGGAGCTAATCCTCTCCTCCCTGTGCAAAGCTGATAGTCTCTCTGGAACAGAGGCAGCACACTGTTTGTGAGTGGATGCAGACACAGAGTGGGGGGGAGGAGGAGAATGGAGGTGGACCCTCTAGTAGAGGCAGCAGATTAAATGGATTCCACCAGCCAATCGCAGCATGGCTACGCCGCTGCTTTGTAGTAGCCTTGTCCCCGCCCCCCCACACAACCGTCAGACGCAGAGGGGAGCCCGGGCGTACAGGATGATGAAATGAGAGTGGGATGATAATGAGCAATGAATGAGTCATGCAGCCAGAGTGGGCTTCAGCCTGGAGAAGTTGCGACAGCAGTGGGCCGTTGGAGCTATTTTCAAAATCGACGTTGCCACAGAAACCAGTGACGACTGGAGCTCGAAGAATACAAAAGACTGGAAGCATCACCATACATGGGGGATGTGTTGGAAGACGTCATACAAAGTGATGCAAATACAACTGATCCAGCTGATAACTTTTCTGGGAGAACAAAAAAAAAAAAAAAAAAAAAGACAACACTTGCACTTTTCAGTAATTTCATTCGCTGAAACACCGTACAGTGGGAGTATAGTTTAAACATTACCTCCCAACAAAGCAAAAGCACAATATTGTTTATTGCTCGTAAATATTTAGCTTTGAAAAGCGCATTCGAACCCCTTTTGTTAAAATAAAATACAGTATACAATAAAAAATTGAACATATGTCTTCACCATGCGGGCAGTCCCACAGCTGGGAGTGCTTTTGTTTCTTTGCTGTGTCTTTGTCTGCATGTTCATTTCCTTGAGGTATACACTGCCTTTGTGCTGCCTGCATGCAAATGAAGACTCAAAAATTACATTGTGGTATCAATGTGTTCGAGGAAGGATTCTCCAACCTGCTTGATGTTATTCACACTTGGAACCAAATGTGATTATGCGCCCACGTCTGTGTTTAAATTCAGACTTGGCTGCTGAGATTTCTAACTGTTTTTTTTTTTTATTACAGCAGAGAAGGAAGTGACTGTACAGAAATCGATGGCTGTTTTTGACTCTTGCTGCTCCCATGTCTTTGGAGAAGCATTCATGAGAGTCAGAGCAGCAGAGAGGCTTTGAAGATCAGAGCGATTATGTAGAGTGGCATCCCGAACTGTGCTTCCAGGTTGGAAACATGAAAGACGCGACTCTGAGTGCTTCCAGTGAGGCTACTGTCTCTCATCCTCGCTGGAAGTCTCCGCTCAAGAGGCCACCTGAGATAAAACACAGTAAGAGGCTTTTATATGCATCGGTTCATCCTCTCAGACCTGGAGCCATTTCAGGGGGTTTCGCAGAGTAATTGTGTTGCCTGCTGCTGACTGTTTCCCTCCCAGTGTGTAGTTCACTGTGACTGCAGCTCTAATTGACACTGATTGATTTTCTTGTTTTTCAAACATGTCCAGAGATGGAACCCCTAAGGACAGATGCATGGGATGTGGTATCTTTCACATCTTTGCTATGTCCATCAGTGTCCAGCCTGGACCGGCTTGTCCACACAATAAACATGTTCTTTACCAGTCTGGTTTAATTCTGTCTTGACCTCTTGAAAACCCTAACAAAGTTAGAAATTTCTTTTTTTTTTTTTACTTCATTTCCCTTTTCCTTCACAATCTCTTCTAATCCATTAAGCTGCACTTGAGTTGGGTCAGAGGGCTGTTACATAAGGAAATGTTCCTCTTATGCATTGCTGACCCAAAATGGCACAAAGCGCCATTTACATCTGAATGTGAACTCTGAGGATCTTGATTTTTTTTTTTTTTTGCAGACACTCACACAACAGTCTTTGTTTGGCGTAACATGTCTATAATCCTCCTTCGTTTTCAGCCAAAGCAGGCGAGAAAACTAAATAACACCAAAAGGCATCTAACTATATAAAACTAGGCTGATCTACTTATCTAACGTTCATAACTTTCTGTTACATAAACTACTTGTAATGATAAATCTGAGTGCCTGAGCATGAAAAATCCAGTTTGAGGGGCAACGTCTGCAGAAAGCTGTCAGCTGTTAAACATGAAATATGAATCTTGACATGCAGCTGGAAGAAACCGATGTTTATCCATTGCTTTGAAAGCATTTTTAATGTTTTAAATATTAAAGTAAAATGAAAAGTCTGATCATCTATCGGCTGTTCTCTAAAAATATATGTTTTTAATGACTTTTTCCTTAGATTAGCATGCTTATATGATTACGTACTTTAATGTTTGAGATGAAAAAGATGCATCACATGAGAAATTAGACAAAAAATTAGAGGTTTGAAAAAACTTGAACCAAGGTGTTGGACCACAATGAACATGTAAGGTTTGTTCAAAGTCAGTATTAAATAATAATAATAATAATAATAATAATAATAATAATAATAATAATAATAATAATAATATAATAATAATAATGTGTTGAATAATATCCAAACATTGAGCAGAATGGGTTCATTCAAGCAGCTCTCTGGCACTCAGAAACTTAAAGTAACTGATAAAGAATAAGGCTGTTCAAAAAAATAAAATAAAACTGTATTTATCTGGAAAACATTCTCAGAAATATTTTGAGGATTTTAGAGTGATGGAACAAAGTTTTACTGAACAGTGACAAATGAAAGGCATGTCCAAAAAGTACTTTCCCCTCAACATAACGTTTTCCCATGGGACATTTGCTCATTTTGAAAATGAATCCCATAGACTCATGATGTTAAAATACAACTGTCAGGGGAATTTAGGTAAAGGTTTATGGATGTTTATGTTAAATTAACACGGAACCATGCGTTGGAAGTGTGTGGAATCAGACTTTTGTCTGCTCAGAGAGGAGCCTGCAGGTTCACCTGGTAGCTCCAAGGTCTTCTTCAAGCCTTGAAGCTGGAAAGCCGAGCTCGTCTTGACCTCGCCTCGCTCTGATAAGCATTTTAAAAAACACTTCCTGCCTCACTGTCCGGTGCAGATTCTCACTGACGAGGCTCAAAGCATGAAACTATATACATCTATGGAAAGCTTGTTTTCATGACGGTCTGCCCTTGCAAGTAAAACATTTTCTTGTATCCCCAAAGTGGCTTATTTGAGTAAATAGATAATAATAGGATATTTATTTATCCAACCACAACTTTTTAGTGGAAATAACCATCAACATATGTGGAGGAAAGGAACCAGCACTTCCATAAAATAGCTTCTGTTGGTTAATTGACCAGGTTCTGTGCTTTAGGAACAACTCAGTTGCAACAACAACAACAAAAAAAAAAAAAAAAAAATATGGTAATCAATATGAAAAATATTGTAAAGCAAATATGATGCCTTCTTATAAGAAGATCCAAGATATTTAAATATAACATGACTTATTTTCCGGTTCATGCTGGGAGTTTTTGCTAGAGTCTCCTCCTCTCATAAATATATGAATAGAGCAAGGAAGCTGAGTCTTTCTGTGTCTCTTACTGATAAATTGACAAAACATCTCTCAAACGATACTGAAAAACAGAAAAATGGCAATAAAATGTGACTATGTTCATATGCTTGTTGTTTTCTAAAGACAAACTACACAAACGAAGAGCCTAAAATAACAAATGTGGGAGTGTTAACCTACAGGACCATCTTTTGTTCTTAACATGGACAGAACTGTTCACTGGAAAGAGTCAACTAATCAGAAAATATCACATATGCATAAGAAGCTGCACAAAGTGTCATCTTTTTTTTTTTTTTTTTTGCTGCCCCTGCAAGAATCTGGGAGCAAATTACACCATATTTTACTCAAACAAATAGATTACGGAGGATGTGGCTGGATCCGTCTGTGCTTTGACAGTGATTTATGGTCGGCTGCTATCGCATCCTGCGATTCACTCTGCAAGGTCGGTACAAACGCAGGAGACACTCTTCACAATGGCTGTGCGCAGTTCAGTGAGAGAAATGACTCAACTGCATCTTAAAATGGAAACGCATTTTCATGGTTGATACTAGTTCTAGAAAATGTGCAATTATGAACGATTATTAATTTTGCCCAACATCCAGAACTGGCCTCATGTTTCAAAGGGGTCAAGTGCAAATGCTTTAATTAATCCAGTGCCAGGGAACTATTAACAACAAAGAGATTAGAAGTAATCACTCCTCTTCATAAAGAACAGCTGGGTATTAGACTGAATGACAAATGGCCGAGAAGACTAATTGAAAGCTTTGAGGTTTTAATTAAATGTTATGTGGCTCCTCTCAGAAAACCTCCTGACAACAGTGTAAATATTTATAAAAAATGTCTTGGTGTGCGTGAGGTTTTTAGGCACAAGAGAGATGATTTCATGTCAAAATGAATTCATTAGAGTTCCAAACATTTAGTCAATAAAAAAAATAATAATTTTGTGAAAAACAAATATATTGTTCCCTGAACAAAACTACACACCGGTAATGTTTATTCATGAAGGAAAACACATACACATTCTTGTTTGTAAGTAAATCAAATAGTAAATAAATATTTTATATGATACATCAAAGTCCATGTTCAATAACCCAGATAAAAAAAATTCCAACAAACTTAAGTCAGGTCATCTAGATGCTTTTTATTTTTTTAGATGTTTCGTTTTTCATCCAAAGGACTTCATCAGTCTGAGGACTCACAACAAACTAATTCCCACAAGCAGCACACTCACATAGTGGACCAACCAGTTTGCTGGTGATAAGATGGTTTCTGGGGTCCACACTCTCCTCCGTCGACTCCTCTAAGCAGCCATTGCCAAAGTGGTTCAAAACATCAAAGTTCATGCTCAGTAATCCAGGTAAATAAATATCCAACAAACTTACGTCAGGTCATCTGGACAGTTTATTTTTTATTTTTGTTGAGACGTTTCATTCTTCAGCCAAAGGACTTCATCAGTCCGAGGAGCCACAATAAACTCAGTGCCACAAGCAGCACACTCAGAGTAAGCCAACTAGTTTGCTGGTTGGTGATGGTTTCAACATCGTTTCAACGAGATAAGACGTCTCAACATAAAAAGAAACCATCCAGATGACGTGACTGAACTTTGTTGGATCTTCTACCTGGATTATTGAGCATGAACTTTGATGTTTTGAACCACTTTGGCTATGGCTGTCTCAGAGGAGTCGAAGGGGGAGAGGGTGGACCCCAGAAACCATCTTATCACCAGCAAACTGGTTGACCCATGCGAGTGTGCTGCTTGTGGAACTATTTGTCATGGCTCCTCGAACTGATGAAATCCTTTGGATGAAGGAGGAAACGTCTCAACAAAAAAAGAAATTGTCCAGATGACCTGACTGAACATTGTTGGATTTATATGATAGACGTTTCTTTTAAAATTTTGAAATAGTGTCTTCCAACCTTTGGGCTAACCATTTTATTGCAGTTGCTCTTTTCTGAAATAAACAGAAGAGGCTGAAAACTTCTTGGACTTCCATGATAGTTGTTTCAAAAACAAATCCAGTAAAACAGACAAAAAGAAAATAAAACAGTTTCATTAAAATTAGATCTAAAGCAATAAGTTGCAACAAATGTGTAAATATAAAAAGCTATTTTTCTTATTCATCACTAGAATGTATGAATGTTTGAGTGCACAGTATCACACGCTATTCTCCCCATCATGCACGGATAAAGAGGCTATAATTTATTCCCTCTTATGTAACTGTGCTTTACTCCTCCTCATCCCTGACGAGACAAAGGCTGACAGGCCCTGCAGCTTTCTGAAGGACACAAATAGCTCAGCCAACTTCTCTCTCATCCACACCAAGAGTCCATGACCTTTTTCATCACAGAGACACTGTTTGATGCAGCAAAACATGAACATGCAAATACTGTACATTAATTTGATTATTGTCACTGAGAACAGACTTTAATTAAAAAAAAGACTTTTACCGTTCAAATACATTTTACAATTTTATCCAATACATTTTGCAACAATTTTTTGAATTTCATAAAATTTGAGCAAAAATTAATTTTCTTCCGCTTATTAGGTTAGGTTGAAGAGGCAAAGGTGCAGGGGGAGGGAGGGGTCCCAGAGGCACTTTCCCTTAGCACGTCCCTCCAGCTGATGGGCAAGAGAATCCCTCCAGCAAGTTCCTACTCCCAGTGAAATGTGCCCACGATGCAGACTAATCATGAACCACCTCAGCTGACTCCTTTTGATGAGGAGGAGCAGTGGCTCTACTCCGAGCCCCCCCCCACCCCACCCCCCTGAGCTCCTCCCATTATTTCTAAGGCCCAAAGAAGAAACTTATTTCAGTCATTTGTACCTGGAATCTTGCTCATATCACACAGTTAGGGTTGAAACATGGATGGACTAGAAATTAAAAGACTAGCCTTTTTCTTCACCAGGATGAACCAGAGCAACGCCCTCATTACTTCAGAAGAGGCATCGATTGATCTACATACCATCACTGAGACTTCCAGATCCTTGAAGTCCTTTGCATGAGGCAAAGACCTCACCCCGCCACCGACTCAGGGATGCAGCACCTTCGTCTGACTGAGAACCACAACTGCAAAAACTTTTATGACCTTTTAGTGACAGAACCATTTCCTGACAGGTTCCTCTCTTACACAATCACTGGTCCCCTGAAGGAAGGACTGTCATGGAGTTGTCAATGGTTCTGTGTTGATCTAAACCTTCATGCCTCACTTGTGAACTCTACTGGTTGTTCTCACACGACTGACTCCTTTGGGGCCAGTTTATGTTCTTGTTACACGGCCGTAAAAACATTAAAATAAAACTCCAAAGGTTACTGGGGCCAGGTGGCACAGACACATCTTGGCAGCATGCCTTGACTTTCTGATCAGAAATCTGCTTCCTGTCTGCTCCGGCTGGAGGACACACACCTGTGACGTGTGGACCATATTGTGTCTAGCTCGATATCACTTCCTTTTTGAAGAGTAGCATCTGTTTTGAGTACCAGGCTCCCATGAGGGGAGTATTTGTTCCACCACTGGTTGGCTCACCAGTTGAATAATAATAATTAGAAAAAACAAATGTCCCACGAGTCTTAATAGATATTTCAATCATGCTCGAAAACATGCAGCTTTTCAAGAATAGAGTAACTATTGTTAAACAAATATTTAAATGTTTGCTCATCCGTTTATGAATATGGGAATATGTACAAAAGATGGCAAATTAACATGTTTACCTTATAAATGTGTTTAAATAAAGTCAGTACTGTATATTATGGTGCCACTTCACTATTAAACTTGGGACAACAAATATACTGTGGTTTAAGTACATGATCACACATCACACTGAGCCCACTAACACTTTTTTGCATGACGTTAGCTGTAAATTAAAGTCTGTAGGTGTGATGCTTGTTAGTGCTTCTATTTTAATATCAAAGGTGCAAAAATGAAAAAAAAAAAAAAAGCTGCAAATATTCATAACCTCGTTTGTTTTGGTGTAAATTTCTCCTAAACCAATACATTCACTTCACTTCTCTTCAGTTTTAAAGTTTCTAATTAAACATACCTTGTAAATGTCATTGAGGCTCAATGGGGTTAACCTGTATAAATAAAGGTTGAATGAATGAATGAATGAATATCCAGTGAAAATAAGCTAATGTTATTGTTCAGTATAATTATATTTTTATCTTATCATATGGAATTTCAATTATTGAAAAACAATAATAATGCTTAGAAGATAATGTATTGGTAAAGTTTTTTTTTTTTTTTTGCAATCTTGGAAAAACATCCTCATCTCCCACTAAGACAAATGTCCATTTTTTGGGTATTTTACAGAAAGCGACTCAGTTCTGTAAATAATTTAGTGATCTGTTTTCAATCATGACACTCTTTTCCAAAAAGAAAAAGAAAATTTAATGTGAAAATAAAAAATACAAACAATTTAACATTGCTAAACATATGTCTAACTAAAAATACTAAACAAAAAAATCAACATAAAAATTAATAACGATTAGCCAGAACTTTGAATAAATCAAGAGCCTCACATGTGCATTTTAAAACATTTTGCTGATTTGTTCATACCAAAGATTTAACACTGCAAAGATTTTTACTTGTCAACATGATTTTTTAATGAAAAACTTATACTAGGAAAAATTGCAAAATGTAAATAAAAATTGACTGTTATGACTTGCACATTGGTTGAAGCCTGCATTTTAGAAAAAAAATTAAGTTCAATATTGTTTAAAACTTTGTAATAACAAGCGTATGGGCTTTGCTTAGTGTGCAAAATGTGTTAAATCAATATTGAAAATGATAATTTCATGTCTAAATTTGTATTTTAGTAAGAGATAAAAACATTAGCCACTGAAGCGAAGGTAAATAACAGGGATTCTCTGCAGTGTTGTGGTATCATGGCAGCTGGCAATGATAAAATGATTGACACTGATTGCTGCATAAACAAGGCAGCCGATAGAAATGAAAGCATATGAATTTATTTCTGTCGTAAACGAGGCGTTTGGCTTGAGGCAGTTTCCAAATCAGCAGGCTATGAATAAAAAATAATTCAAAATTACGCAGAACAGAGCATCTCATGGACATCTGCTCTTCTGCTGTTCGTGTTGCTTGTTAGCATATCAAAGACAAAATTGTTATTTATTTATTTGTATTTTTTTTTTACATTCAGAAAGACAAAAAATCCTCTAATAGAAAAAAATACAATACTTTGAGCTGTGAGGATATTAAATATATATTTTTAATGCTTTTTACATAACAGCCTGAAAACCAAATTACACAAGCAGTGAGGTAATGGCTGTAATCTACCAGGGTTTTCAAAGAGCTTCTCTTGTTTTTCACGGCTGAAGTGGACCCCCACCCTCAGAGCTACACCACCGTGTTTCTATCCAAACCTGTTTGTGAGGCTCCACTACATAAACTGTGGAAGAAACATTTTCCACAAAGGTATTTTTTCTGCAAACTGTGCCCTAGGCAATGTAAAATAATTAGTCTTTATTTAATTTCTTCTTTCTGTTGTGGTGAACAGAGACTCTCTTGTGTTCATTGTTACCCTCCATGTTTTGGCTGGTTGTCTGGTTTTCAGAGGACGGCCTTTTCTTTCCAGGGAACAACTTTGACCCGTTTTCGGCATCAGAACTTGTTGCGGTGCTTCTTTCAGTGGAATTAAAGACACTCAGCTGCCTTTGTTAATTAAATTAGTTGGTGCAATCTTGAAGAACCTGGACTATATATATACATATATATATATATATATATAAGTTAAGAATGGGTCAGAACCTCAGACAGGCGAAGGCATTGATACGTTTGTACGTGTCAGTGCATTGATCTTCTGTGATTGCTGGGTGTTCTCCAAAGCTTTATAATAAATCTGATTAAGCCTACACCTTACCGTTTTAGGAATCTTTTCGATTTTGACGTTGAGAGCAGAGTCACTCGAGTGGCCGTCTGGACCCTGAGTTGGACATCTGATCA
>JARVLU010000255.1:18518929-18532368 GCA_031762415.1 Simpsonichthys santanae
AGTCGCTTCTGTGTATAAGTCAAATTTATGTAAAAAAAGTGTGACTTGTGTGCTGGAAAATACGGTAATGTTTTACTTGTTGTAACTCTAAACAATCTAAATTAGAGGGGAAAAATGTTCAAATTAAGACCAGACTGACAACCTAATGGATATTTTGAGAGAGACCAAGTCCGACTTAAAATAACTACGGTAACATAGTCATCAGTTTTGCAAAACAGGATTGTTTTTGGCAAAAACAAGATAATATTCTTGTCAGAAATGACTTGGGTTAATTTGGATGTTTGACAGATAATGGTCGATGTAACTATTCGTACTTGCAAATAACCAAGAAACTCTGTGTAGAAAGCTGTTTAACATGAAACTGACAGTGGACTAAAGGTTTATGAATTAGTGGTCACATGAACCACTACAGAATATCTGAGATTAGAGGTGTCTTGAAACATAAAATCCTACTTTCATTTCGAGTAGCTCTTAGTTTGTCAGACCAGTGAGAATGAAACAATTTTTTCCAAACTGAGCTTGTCGAAAAAAGAATCCACAACAGGTAATATATTAATTGTTTATAACCTTTCCACAGACCCCCACTTCAAAAAATAAAAGAAATTAAAAAATAAAAATCTGAGGTACCGGCATGTTTTTAAATTTATTTTAGAAATAATAAAAAAAATACAATAGTTTAAATATAAAGTTAGTAAAATAAAAATCTTTAAACATCTGGTTTGAAATCAGGTTCTCTAAAGTTTTGTCTGAATATCACATCAAAAATTTGATGTTTCATCTTTCTGCATAAACAACTTTGTCCTCTCACATAAACTAGCTTTCTGTCCCCCTTTTTAGAAAACCTAGCATTTTAACACATCAATTGAGGTGCTCGGATGGGGTTCTATTTTTCAAAGCGAGAAGGAAAAACTTCTTCAAGTGTCATCCTTCACAAAGTTGCAGTAAAGGACAGCACACATTTTGAGCAAACATATGAGGGAAAATGACCATATTCATCTACGGATCCTGTTAAAAAACATCTGCACTGAACTAAATGAGCTCTGCCTCTGACAGCACGCTCCAGCCTGGAAACCATCAGTCCCATAATGCACAGGGAAGTGTGTCTGAGGCACGGTAGGCAATAAGAGATGCATAATGAACGGTGTGGCTTGGCGGACACTTCACAATGAGAATATTCTGTAGTCTTGTCAAGACTGCTGCTTTAATGGACTCATTCCAGTGGCAATCACTGTCAATACAAGTCAGGCGAGGTGTTTAGAGGACAGTGTGGAAGTGGTGTGGTGCATTCTGGTGAGTTATGACCACAAAATCAAAATGACAGAGCCCCAGTCTGAGGAAAACGAAGAAAAATAGGTGGTATGATTCTAAATGAGACCATGTGATAGCACTCTGCAGACCAGGCAGACAACAAGAAATTTAGATTAAGAGGCTCCAAATGGCAGAATCTGTAAAGATTATCACTATAAGCCGACTATATTAAAATAAAAAATATATTAATCGTGAATAAATGCTAAGAAAAATGACTGTGTTGGTCAGTGATGCAGTTTCTGGATGTCCTTGGAGAGTAAAACAGACATTTAACTCCATGAAAAAATGTTAATCAAGATATCAAATGAGATAAAATGTTTCATACTGCAGCTGTTAGATAAATGAAACAACACTGGCATTAAAACAAAAATACCAATAAAACATTTGAAGTTCTACTAAGTTTTACAAAAACAAACAGTAAGAAAATAACCCAGAATATTGAGCTTTTTTTTTTTTGGTTTGTTTTGTTTTTCTTGACCTCAAGCAAGATGTGTCCTTAACTTGAGTCCATTTCATTCGAAGCCTCAAGCAGAGAATAATGGAGCATTACTCACTGTGATAACCAGACTTCTTCTGCATGGCGGTTACAGGGCAATCTTTATGAGCCAGAAGAAGCTGCTTCAGCTGAGCCACTTCGTTTCTCAGCAGGGTGACTTCATTCTGGAGGAAAGAGGAGACGTGCAACCAAAAGAAAGAAAATGTCGCTCTTCAGACAAGATTTTATTCACACAACATAAATCCTCAGATTGAAGCAACTATGAAAAAGCTATATTTTCATTTTAACCAATTCAAGCCTTACTGTAATGGGACTGATACAATTTTTTCAATAGTTTTCCAGTTTTTAGCTACTAAAGCGCACACAGTTGTAGGAATTTAATTTAGTTGCAATATGCAACTTTTGCCACTAGATGTCACCACATACTGTTCATGTTAACACAAATACAACCTATCCGTAAATCTCTCATACGAACAGACAACTTGACTGTGGCTTTGCGTCTTCTCTGGACGAACAGCTTCATTTCTAATGTAAAGCCTGTAATGAGATCTTACGCTTAAATTTGTAGGAGCCCATTTGTACTTTTCGTATAGCGGATAACAGAAACTTATATTTCCTCCCATTAGAAACAAACAAAATGAAAAAGAAAAGAAGATATTGTTTCAGAGTAAAGTAAAACATACTCTGTCCTGCATAAAAATTATGAGCCTTCACTGGCTACCAACCAGCGCATTTGTCTGAGATGAGCTGCTCGAATTGCCGGTACGACTTCGTAGATGTTGCTGAGATTTACACTCCTGTGTCGTTAAAGCTCCCAAGAGAGATAAGGGTTTCTGCATGTCGTAAAAGAGAGCCACATTACGCTGAAGGTGACTTTAACTGGATTTAGAGTGGCCCGGGGCCTGCGAAACACCCAATGGCAGATTTAAGCTCCTTCTCTTCTTCTTTAAAGGACTACGGGTGGCTTAATCTATTAGTCTAAAAGCAGCCAATTTATTCAATTCCATCTGTTTGGTTTTGCTGCTGTTGGCAGGACGGAGCTATTGTAAGCCAGATTTAAACACAGCTGGAAGGAGCATATGTATCACACCAAGCCAACACAGTATTTACTGTGCCTCCTACATGACTGCTGCCATTTAAAACCAATATAAACACAGGCGTTCTTTTAAAATGTCCCCTGTAATTTATTATGACCTAAACATTTGCACAAAACGTGGCATCCAACGTCAACAGCAGATCTGCCATCTGACACCTCAGAAGGAAAAAAAAAAACTATTTAAACTGCATCATATCTTTAATTTAGAACAACTAATCTGGACAATGGAGAGTTAAAAGTTGTTTCCAAGTTAATCGAAGCTGAGAAAATGGGCCGTGGGCGATGCTAGAAGCCCTGTGAGCTGTCTGAACTGACACCTCATTAAAAAGCCAGTTAAGGATGATGTTAAAATAATTGTGCATCATTAGAGGCAGTTTCGCTGATCAGCTGGGCCATGTCAGCATGGGGGTTTTTACAAAAACTGCGCTGCTGATTAATGCCCTCATATAAAGCACACTTTTATTCTTTACCACATGTTGTTCTCCTCTTTGTAGTTAACGGCCATTCTTTTTCTATTTATAAGCCAATTCACTTACCTATCCTCCTTCTCATCTGCCTTTAAATAAAATTGCAGGCAGTGCACCCATGACAAATGGTGATAACTTGATTCTAAACCAGATATGATCATGAATCCATTTATTTCACTCTGCTACGTATCCCCTCCTCCATTATATGCATCTTTCATCACCAAAAAAAAAAAAAAGAAAGAAAAAGAAAGAAGAGGATGGTTAGCAAGTAAACACCACATCTCACTTAATTGTGTGGAACACCGATGTGCCGCCCCCCCCGACTCACACTTATCAACAGAGACAGCAGACACATGAACTGTTTCGAACTTGTCAGCGTCAGATCCTAATTGCTTCTTGCGAAATGAAGGTTCAAAAAGACACCTTTCCCTCGGAGATTTTTGAGGCCATTCAGTAAACTGCTGAGACAGAAGCGACGACACGCTTGTGTGCGGCTGACATCTGGAGGATACATCTTTATTGACAGGGACATATCGATGTAAAGGGCTCACACTCTGCTGCTGTCATACAGCAGCTCTTCTTAATCGGCTTTAATGACTTCATCACCACAGAAGGGAAAAGTGTGAAAAACATGTTTGTGCTAAAATTACCTAATAATAAATAAAGGCACACAAAAGTGCAGAAACTGTCACACTGATGGCAAAAAGCTACTAAAAACAGGTTGTTTTGTGTAAGTGGTGAGACAAAGATGTTAGGACTACCTGTAGCTGTCCGTTCATAGTGTTGAGGTCTTCAGCCTTCTTCTCCAGAGACTGGACCCACACTTTTCTCTTCTGCCTACAGCGAGAAGCTGCAGCCCTGTTACGCTCCAGGAACTTGCGTCTCTTCTCATCGGGGTCTTCACTTGTGGTTCTTCGCCGCCGTCCCCCTGTGCTGGGAGGGTTTTGCGCAGGGGGCACTGGGGAAGCCTGTTTAAGAACGCAACACAACATTTGTGAACTGTTGATATTAAGTGGGGAAAAAGCCACTAATACACATTCAAGTTTATTTTTTAAGTATCAGTTTACAGAAATATATAACATAAAAATAAAGTTTTGTGCAAACCTCAGTAACATAATGTGTTTTATGCAACGTTTTCATGCAGGTTGAAGCTATTCTGACTAATGACTGATGGCTGCTGAAGAGAAAACTGTAGCATTACAGAACATTAGGTCTGAAGAGCTGCTTGACTGAAAAAAGAAAGGTGGTTAAACAGGTACCAGACTATTCACGTACATAAACTTAAATTTAGAACAACTTAGGCTCAGGTTCTACAAGTTATTTCCTAAAGTGAAGTGGCTGTGCTAAAATGTCCAAATAATATTAAGAAAAAACATAAACATAAGGGAGAGGATAAATCAAAACAAAACCTATAATTCAAAAGTTGCAATTAAAACAATTTTCTGTATTGTGGTATTTTGACAGTGATTAAAAAAGCAGTGTAGACATGAACACTTACAGGTGTTTCTGTGGTGGAGGTGGCTGGCTGCTGAAGGGAATGTGTGGAGGTTTCCTCAGTTTTAGGCAGTTGAGGAGCTGCAGTCAGGATCACAGCTGGGGCTGGAGTCGGGGTCGGGGAAGCAGGATCAGCAGTGTGGGTCACAGCACTGCTTTGGACTTCAACACCATCTCCATTAGTTACCTGAGGAAGCTGCTGGCTTATTGTGGCTTTCAGTTTCTGGAAACAGAATTTGTTACAAGGACAACTGTTGATTTAAATGTTGATTTAAATTTTTTTAAATAAATAAAAGGCAGGGACTACAGTAGTCCCTCGTTTATAGCAGGGGTTCCATACCCTGCCCTACCCACGATAAGTGAAAAACTGCAAGTAGGAAAACAGTAGTTCAAGTTCAAGTACAGTAAACTTTGTCATGACATGCCAGGCTGCAATCACACTCACTCATCACCTGTAACTCCCAATCTCTCTCCTTAAATAAACAATTTACATTTAAATACTGTAATATTTTAAATGAACGATCCATGCATGGATTGTTTATTTAAAATATTACAGTATTTACATTTAAATTGTAGAGAAGAGAAGTGCAGCAGGACATCAGAGGGTTAACAATTCACGCAGCTCTGCAGCACGGAGCAGAAATGTACTTCTTGATCAATTACACGTCAACAACTGAACATAGAAGTTCTAAAAAAAATTAAAAAGAACTTTTAACACTTACATTTTGTGATTATGACAATTTTACAATGTGACACATTTTGAATTTTAAGATGGAAGAAAAAAGTCCATCGGTGCATCTGGGCAGTAAAGGGTTAACCTTCACAAAGCTGATGCAGCAGAAGAAATGTGTGTGCAAGGCAGAGAAGAAGCTCATGACAGGCTGCAAGTGGGAGCTTTCCCCTGCACTTGTGGGCTGCACACTGGTGCAAAATCATTTAAAATAATTAATTTTCAATAAACAATCCATGGCTCATCCATCAATCAACCAATTGTGAAATGACCAATCTCACTTCAAAAAAACGCGATATAGCAAACCCGTGATAAAAGAACCGCTAGGTAGCAAGTGACTACTGTACTACACATAGAAATTTAATGATCCCCAATTACATTTATTAAAAAAAAAAGACAGCTGAAAAGCTTCCAGTGACTGAAACAGGTAGTTTCCCCTTTTGTGATTCACAATAAACTGTATACATGTATTAGCAAGAGCAGTAACAAACTCTACAGATTAATGGCTGAAAAAGGAAAAGCCAGAATGCGGCGCAGACAAACTCACTTGTAATACTATAGCTGTGCATGAACGGATGCCAACAAAGCTCACTGAATTAAAGCAGCATTGTAAAGAACAGTTGTTTCTCCACAACAATATTATAGAGACACATACGGTCAAACAAAATGCAATTACTCCTAGTTATTGCAGCTGTGACTGTACAAACCACTGAATGGTCACTTTTTGGATAAGTAAAAGTAAGCAAGGAAAGAGGGTGGTCCTTTTTCTTTTTTTTTTTTTCACCATGATTGTAGAGTATGCATTTCAAGAAAATGACAAGCTCTACCCATTTATTTTCCACACTGAACACTTGCACTGATCATTTAACACAAAACACCCCCTATTCAGAGAAACTACTCCTACACAGCCTGGAGTGCAAGATTTACAGGTCAATTCCTCTGGCATCAAACCTTGAACAAACAAGGTGAAAGTGAATGAGCCTCTCCAACAGTAACAAAGTGAGAGAGAATACATTTACATGAGAAAACAGAGGGCCGCATTATTCTAACAGCTACCTTTGCCAGACCAATCTATCTACCAAATTAGTTCATCGTGTAATACCCTTCCAGAAGCTCTTCTGGCAGAAACAAGATATTATTCTCTTGGAATGGTCCACAGAATGAGGGGAAAGCCAGTCAGATTCATATTTCATCTCTGCCATGGAAACCTCATCAGTGTAATAACCCTCCATCTCATGGGTGTTATTCTACCATCTGCTACTATATTACTTATCTTTATTTTGCAACTAATTAACAGCATAATCTTCTAAATTCAGCAAGTTAATTATCATTATTGTGGTCTTTGCAGCATCATCAGTCCTTGTAAAGTGCCGTCTACGCCGCCACCCCCCCACGAGAGCCGGGTGGGGGTGGGAAGTGGGCAGGTTGAGCTGGTCTGTTTTCTTGATGCGGGCTCATTAGGTGTTTGCTGATGAACTGAGTGTGGTGGGAGGTGCTGAGAGGAAGAGAAAGGGGGGGAATGCAGGTCAGGCAGGATTCTGCTGAACAAAAGGTTCCATGCAGGGTGAGGCAGACTTAATGTGCATCGCTGAGCGTTTGCCAGGATGCCCCCAGCTGGTTTTCATTGGTTGCCCCCGCTCCCTCCCCTCAGGTTGGCCCTGGTGACGGCGTGCTGAGCACAACGATGTCACTGCGTTTGTCAACTCTGCACCCTGTGATCTTCAACAAATCCCTGCCCCTCCCATCCTCTCTCCTCAGCAGTCAGGATCAATCGTTCTCTATCAACACACACACACACATCTTTGCTGTTTAGCTGATAATTTGTACAGGCAGAGCATGCTGCGAACACTTACGGATTCTGTGATCCGTGCTTTATCACCTTGCCACTGATCCTCCTCCTGCCACTTCATATCTCTGCCCTCCAACTATCACTTTTAATGCAGGACAACATGACTGCTGGGACTCTGCTCGCCCCACGGAATCGTATGTAGACATGTTTTTGGCACAACTTTTGTGGACATTGCCAATTTCTACCCCTAAAGCATATACGACTATTAAAATGTGCAGTTTTCAAAAAATTGTTGACAATAAATATCCATTGTATTTAACAAAATTAGCACTAATTCTAGAGCTTTGTTCCTGTGTATAAGAAAGCTAACAAAAAAAAAAAAAATCATTGTTTGCAACTACAACATATTTTCCAATGTCTTATGCAAAACTAACTGGTGCTGCCTTGGTGCTAAAATGGAGCAAACACCATAAGTAAGATTAAAAAAAACTACACAAAGCACTTTACACCTTTTTAATATGTGACCCATCGAACTGAGGATTAACTGCTAGGTGATACAGGGACACACATAATAGTAATAATAATAATAATAATAATAATAATAATAATAATAATAATAATAATAATAATAAGTTTTGGAATTTGTCCAAAATATGATGAATAGATTACCTTTATAGAAATGCCCAAAATATAATTATAATGTTTTAAAACACTTTGCTGTTTTGAAGCGGTGCTAACTAACAATAATTTTGAGCAGAAAAACCTTAATTTTTTGCAACTTTCCTGCTGCTTGCAAAGTTGTTTTCAACACCAGTTGGGCATATCAATATTCAAACATGGCTTAAGGTTTCCTCTTTCAAATGGCATCAACAAATCCTCATAAAAAATATGCTAAAATTAGGATTCAGACAGCAGTCTGAATCCAGTATTTCAGAGACAAATGACTGAAATATAGACTTTTTTCTAAATTGAAGATTAGACTACATTAACTGCAGCTGTGGATAGAAAGTTGATTAATGAAGGAGGTAATTGAAATTTTATTGGGGGGAAAAAAGGGCTAACAGTATTTATTACTCCTTTATCACCAAACCCTCTCATTTCCTTAGTTATTGTCATCTCTCTCAAATGAGAACTAGCAGACAACATGGAAATGATACTTAATGTAAATAAGATAATAAATACCAGCTTTGCTTCTGTTTGGATGGGTTGGGGTTGTGGCGAGGGCGGTCCGGGGATTCCAGGGACAGTAGGCACTACGGTGACAGGTCTGACAAGCTGACAACAGAGACACAGAGGCAGATCAGATCACAAAAAATAAGTATTCAGCCATGGACAAGGCAGGATTCACCCCACACCCCATAACACAAACACACACACACACAGCTATGGCAGGCTCATAGTTTCCCCATATCTCAGCCTCATTAGGTTGGATAGCCTGTTATTTTGCGGAGGCAGCGCCACATGGAGATGCAGTGTGCACGCTAATGAACCTCTGCTTGGCTGAGTGAGAGCATATGGACAGGGAAACTGAGGAGAGGATGGAGAGACACGAGTCCAAAGGCCAGAATCAGGCCTCTATTCACAGCCATTGACAAGACAGAGGGAGGTGAGGTAGAAGAAGAAGGGATGATAGAGGGAAGGGGAAACCCACTGGTGGCTAAGGTTTATTTTATCTTCTTCAGTCCTCCTTTACTACTCAAATCAAATGTGTTCTTTATCCTAAAAGACTGTGGAGATTGAGGGTTTGTAATGCTGTGCAGACATCAAGGGATAATCATCTGCTGCTCAATGTTCCACACAAACAGTGCACAAGAAACGAGTTCACAAAATATCATTTACACCTTAATTTACTGAGTTACATTGAGAGTTACAGTTTCCAAAACACAAGTATAGTGTATTCTATCATCATTACCTGTAACAGAGATTACTTAAAGTATATACTGTATTTTTACAAGTAAATCATCCTGGCCAGATGCCTGCACCCTGAAGCCCAATGTTGTGACTTTGCCACAGTTGCTCATTGTTGTTTTGCAAGCCTGTTTTTGCACTCACACTAAACTTTGAAATCTAACGTCAAAAAAGTAAAGATGACACATTTCTCTTGTTTAACCAGAGCAAAGGAATGTGCAATGTTATCCTACAGTCTAAATACAATATAGATGTCAGAAAATTAGTTGTACTAATGTGCAAAACTTTACATGGTTGACTCAGGGTATGCGTGGTCCAGCTTTAAAATGGACAATTGCTCAAATTACTTAATTCTTCTCCAGAGTCAGCAACTGGGCAAAATAAAACTTCCTGAGAAGACTGTGTGATATGCTAAAAATATCTACCACATCAAATATAACAATAAAACAGTTATTGTTATTATTGAATCCGCTGATAATTCTGTTGAGTTTAGATGAATAAATGTTCATGGATATTTTGCACAAAACCCAGAAAAATAGAAAGCTACAAAAGCTACAGTCTAATATAATACAGCAAAATACATTTCTATGTCCAGTCGAACACATAAAACAAAAGGCTGAGAAAACATTTTGAGCTGAACACTCACAGGGATCGCAGTTGGAATATGTACACTCGAGCTCGTAATAGACGCAGGTATAGCAACAGGCATGGTCTGGCCATTAGGCAACTGTAGGAGCACAGGGAAGGTGCCAGACACTGGGCTGAAACAGGAACAAAAAGAAATCATGATCATGACAACAAATCTGGAATAATTCCTCATATTGGTGACAATATATTGAAAATAAAGAAAATGCATGAGTGCATTCAATATGTTGTACTTTGATGACAAATGATGAAAACTGAACATTCAAACAAATGCAATTACTTTTAAAAATAAGAAAAATAATACAAATTTTGGACAAATCAAAAGAATATAAACAAGAACAAATCTTACTGTCACATGAAACCTGGTAAGTGACATCAGGATTGCTCATATACAGTGTTGTACTCTTGTTGCAATATGATTTTTGCATATTTTAAATGATACCGAATCAATTGGTTTGTCTAGTATTTCTTCAACTAGAACAGCATTCTTTTATTTTAGTTGGAAATTTAAAGAAATATATATTTTTTATTGAATACATCACTGTACTCAACACTGAGGAGAATTTATTTGGGTTCTTATACTGAATCAGCTTAAATGCATGCGACTAAGGTGCAAAAACAAAAAAACAATATCTCTATGAAACCTGAGCTCTGGTGTGACAAGCAGCTGGTTTTTCAGTGATGATAAATGCAGTGCACGGCTTTGATAATATTTCAACATGCAGCTCATTTCATCAGTAAGATTCACTTGTGAAACAGTTTTGTGTTTACATTATACATTTGGTTTATTCAGCGTTCCAAGGTTAAATACGGTCCTTGAATTATGATTAACAGAAATTATCATGTAAAAAAAAAAAATTATAATTTAATGACAGTTTTAACACTGTATATTTAGAGCAATGCTGATTATTATTTTATTTTTTAACAGAACATATGTTGAATGCAACTTAAAAACTTCCTGCAGACCAAAACTAAATGAAAAACAAACAAGCACATGCCTTAAAACGTAAAAACTCAGAACCAAAAAAACTGCACAAATGATTTTAAAAAAGAAACCATGATTTCATAACAACTACATATTTGTTTCTTTTTTTAATGGACGCATTAAGTTACTTACACTATAGGTCTATTAGTGGATGGGACTTGGGTAATAACAGAGCTAGATGTTGGCGATGGGAGAGCTTGCTGTATTACAACATTAGCCTCTGTGGTTGCTAGAAGTACATTGGGAACTTGAAGGGATGCAGGGTGGACTATAGTAGATGTTGGCAGTGAGGCTGGCTGCAAAGACAAGTCCTGAAAACATCATACAAGACCTTAGCTGCAGGAGGACTCCATCGACACATGATCATGTATTTAGTTACCTCTAATGTACAGTGCTGCTGCTTCAATCTTTCCTTACCATGATGGGTTAAAACACATGTTTGTCTCCAGGCTGTATTACATTTATCAGAGTTTCCCCAGCAAAGTCAGACACATACAGTATGTATGTATATTGCTTCAGAAGTAAACCAAAACAAGTGTGAAACCAAAGTCCCCCAGGGGGTTGAATTGTGACTTTTTGTAGTTTTTGAGACAAGTGTTTTTCTAGATTGGAAGTGAAGAGAGAACACAGGTGAACCATGGTGTTTTTTTGGTGGAAGCTATTCAAATGGGTAAGAGTTACACTGTGTATCACAATAGAGGTAGGTTTTTTTTCTTGTCCATAGCAGATTCTGGTGAGTGGATTGAGCAATTTGATCCACAACAACGTACAATAGTAGAGCCAAGGGGTGGCCAATGGTGGCCTTGGTCACATAGATTCATCTCCGGCCACACCAATCATTTGAAGAGTCTATACTTTTAAGTAATATAAAAAATAGAAAGCACAGCTTTCTCAAATGATAGGGGTGGCCAGTTAACATATATAAATATTTATGGCAGCGGCCATCTTGGATTTTAACATGGCAAGCAAGTTTTTGATAGGGACCCTTTTTACATGCAGATGCAGCCACACACCAAAATGGAAGTTGGCATCTTGCTTCTTTTTCAAGTTATCCAGCTCAAAAGGTGAATATATATATACATCGATATGGCGGAGGCAACCTTGAATTTGGACAAGTGTTGACTTTTCTTATGACCATATGTAGCCACATAACAAAATGGAAGTCAGTATTTCACTAATTTCAAGTTATCTTGCTCACAACACGAATGCATGAATGGACAGAGAGTATTGCCAATTCTCTAGTGATGGGAAAATGATAATGCTTCGTAACTTGTGACACTCTTCCTGAAGCAGAGTGATTCATAACACTGTGTCCATCACCAGCACGTGACAAATGATGTTCGGAGCTTCCGACGTCATCACTGCTTCATTTCGCTCTATATTGGCTCAGAACGTTTCAATGCATTCTGAGCCAATCACAGTTTTACAGTTTTGAATGCTTTGATTCTACATAAAATATTTAAGATGCATCATTATTCCTAAAAAATCTCGAGTTGTGAGGAGATAGAATTTCAGAAAAAAAATCATAGGGAAATTTGGAGATTTTCAGTAAAATCCTTTCAAATGTTTGAGATCTATTTAATCTTATTCCACCAAATAAACCATAGTGTTCCCTAAAACCTACAAGTAATGTTTTGATAATTGTATTTTTCTTTTTAAATGGGCCTCAAAACTACAATTATTTGTAGGTGTTTGCTTTGCACACAGGACTTGTTTTACAGCAATAACACATCATCTATGCTGAGGCACACACACACACACACACACACCTTTTACTTTTTTAACAAAAAACTATGTTGTACTTCTAAGTGTCTAAAATATTATTTACTCAATGTTTAATTCAGAGGTAATCATTATTTTGTACAAATTAACTAAACATATGCTTGACCAGTCTTTCAGTCAACTTTATTTGCTGACATGAGATTGAAACGGTCAGAGCTTCAGTTGCACTTGTGAGGGTGTTGTGGCTCCAGTTGTCCACCAGATGTCTCTATCACTGAGGCCTTGAAACAATCATTTTTCCGTACAATTGACAGACACCTGTCAAATCAATCCAGTCGGCTTGTCAGCAACTGACTAATCAGCGATCACAAATTGTCCCAAAGTGAAATACCCCTTTCCTGCTGCCTTTGACAACATTGTTGGGATTTTGCATTACAAACACATTGTGGTCAGAGGGATTTCATGAAAAATCATCAGAAAAATGGTTAAATGTTGTAAATGTTGTCAGTGGAAAGCATGTCATTCAGACACATATTAAGTGTTTACAAGATGGAATACAGTTTATTCTATTTCTAACATCTAAAATGAGTCTGGAAAAATGTGAAAGATGGATAACAGCCGGCAGTCGACCTCATGAGCAGCTGAATACAACAGTGACAAACAGGAAGTACCACTGTTGATCAGGCAGTAGAGGTGGTCTGTTTAAGGTTAAAATCAGACACTTCCACAGAACAACTGTGTCAACTCTTGAAACTGTGCCTGCAGTCAACCTACTTCACATATGGGGAGCAATATTATA
>JARVLU010000255.1:18551958-18566799 GCA_031762415.1 Simpsonichthys santanae
TGATCTGTTTCATGTTGCTGCTGATTTGTTTCATGTTGCTGCTGATTTGTTTCATGTTGCTGCTGATCTGTTTCATGATGCTGCTGCTGATCTGTTTCATGATGCTGTGTTCACTTGTGCTCATCTGTTCACACAGATTCATGTTTGTGCTGCTGTTTGACGTATTGTTTTTATGCTATTAGTGCTTAGCGTATTTTTTTGTTGATATCTTTCTTAGTTCATATCTTAGATCTTATTACAGTTTTTTTCTTTCACATTTTATTGGTGGATGTAACTGGGACCCTTGTACATAATTTTGTTCCACCACATCTACCACATGTGGTGCGAACGACAATAAAGAAACTCTGACTCTGACGTCTAGAGACAATTTAGTTACAAAATAGCCAAACATACATGTTTTTGGTCTGTGGGAGGAACGTACCTGGAGAAAAGCGACGCATGCACAGAGAGTACATGCAAACCACACCCAGAAAGGCCCCCCCCAGACAAGATTTCTTCCAGCGACCTGTCATCAGAGCCGCCATGCCACCCAGTTACTGTATTTACATGAAATATTAAATCTATTGTGAGGGCAAATGGCAGCAACAATCTGTAACACTGTTGATGCAGTCAAAAGCACTTTCAGCAGGAATAACTTGGCCTCGCAGATAAGCAATTGTTTAATCACTTTTTCTGAAACGAATCATATTTTTCTTAACTGAGATTGTTCTATATATCTACAGCAGGTAAAGTTAATTGTTCATAGGCTTTTTATAAAATGCCACTTGAAAAGATCTGAATCATCTCTTTAAACTGATTTAAACAGCCTTCATTATGCATGCAATACCTTATTCATATTTTGTTTGAATTGTTAACAAAATAACCTAAACAACAGTGTATTTGAAGCTTGTTACACATAAACTGATTTTCCCAGTGGGTTTATTTAACACTCGCATGGAAAGCCTAGTTGTTTTTTTTTTTTATGGGACGCATATGGTTGTATTTTATACTGCTCAATTAAATCTCTTTAAACTAGGATTAACTTTTTGGAGCAGCAATCCATTATATAAATTCTCCCTACTCATAGGCATCGAGCGTGCAGCTGCTGCAAATGTCGCCTGAACAGACACACACAGAGTGCTCCCAGACTGGGGTGTCAGAATCGTTGCTGTCACAACAGTATTTAGTGAACGATCCCTTCCTGCTTTTAATGGCCTGACCTACATCCCAGTTCAGAGAGCTAATAAAGCCAGTCTGGTGTAGGTCCTGGAGCTGCACAATGTCACTCACAGATGCCCAACTCAGCAAGATCCGGAATGCTCAATTAGTTGTTTTTACAGGTCCCATTAATATGCATTAACTTTCTGTGCAGTGTATGGGCACATACAAAAATTATGCTGGCAACATGTCAGCAAGGTAACAGAGTTTTGTTTATTTGTATGAAAAAAATTGAAGTTTTGGCATTTTAAAAACCTGAGCATACTGAATCTAACCTTGAGTGAAGGAAACGAGAAACCAGGAGTGAAATGTATGATTCTGCTTCTAAGGATTATAGTTAAAACGTGAAATATAAATATTTTGATCGACAAAACCATTAATTTTTTTTCTTATTTTATACAACAAAAACAAATTGAAAATAGTATCCCTTGAAGAAACTCGTATTGATTGCCACCTTGCACATTAAGATTTGAAACAAAGTCTCATGCAATATTAACAGTTTTGGTGTAATGATGTTATGCACCCCAAAGTTCAAAGGAAGGCAAAAAATCGCAGCACAAAAAAAAAAAAAAAAAAAAAAAAAAAGAAACCGTCCACATGATCCGACTGAAAATTGTTGGATGTTATGCATTGAACGACATGGTTGTACTCAGAGTACGTGTTGAGGATGATTCTCAGCTACTACCACAACAAACCTTAGATCAATATCTGTAATATAAATATTTTTGTGTTGGCTAATGTGTGGCTGTGGCAGACATCTTGAATAAGGGTGACTCATAAAGTTAATCAGTTGTATATGTACATCCAGTGACAACTTGTTTAGAGTTTATATTTTAATACTTTATTTTAAATAATAATACAAATATTTTTATGTCATAATGAGTTTGTATTTTATCATATATATTACTAACAGTAACAAGTTTTGCTAATAGCAACAAGGACTGACTAACAGTTAATACCACTTCATTCAACCTTTATTAACACAGGTTAGTCTCAATGAGCCACAACGACTCATTTTCAAGAGAGACCTGTTTTAAACAAAGAACACAGATGATGTAAAGACAATAGACAATCCTATTAAAAAAACATACAATGAAAAGTAACTATAAGAACTTATATACAGTATATATAAAATAAAAGCAGTTATAAAGCAATGTAAAATACCAAAAACAGGAACATCTCTGCATTTTTTTTTATGCCATGAACTTAAAGATTTTGTGCACTCTTTTAGCGCTCATGTACTTTGTATGTGATACAGATGGTACTCAGCTACTAAAGTCAAAATTTACCTCAATATTAGTTAAACTAAATAAATTAAATACATTTGTTTTTTGTTTGCTAAATTTCACTAGCTGTGGTGGCCATCTTGAAATGCTGAGTCTCATTTAGATCCAGTCAGTGGTTCATGAGATATTTTGCTAACACAGAGACAGACAAGTGAACATACGCCTAACAGGATTTCATGGTGGCAGGTGACAACAAAAATCCTAATTGTTCAGGCTTTCTAAATAAGACTACAGTATTGCGCTCTTTTACAATGTACGCACATATTTAGATTACCGGTGCGTAAAGAAACACAACAGTGACATGACGGTAATAAAAAGCAATATCTTTCCACTTCCATTTACATTGTATCATTGTTCTTGTTTTAGCTCTCACACAAAGACAATAACAGCTCATCACGGTAACTTACACAATCTGGTACCACTCCTCCCAGCCAATAAACCGATCTGGCACTCAGCAAGCTGAATCAATCATGGCACTTTATTATTCTGTCACTAGTTTGCTTCCTGAAAGTGCGTGCTTACCCTGTCCATGGCCCTGCAATTGTGGCTGTTCAGTGTATATTAAGACAGACATAATTGAGATTGTGGGCGGCCTAAAGTACAGGGCTCAACCTGCCATCGTTAATCTGTCATATCGTCGAGAGTCACGGCGGTTGTGACACATGAGAGGCTCTACCTTGGAGGTTCTGCTGAAGGTGCTTTGTTGTCCGTGGCAGAGGGCGTCACCTTTTTTAAAGTTTATTGGTTTGCCACCAACGGAGAACCTGAGAAAAGTGTGATCTACTGCCCGGCGTCTGGCTTCAATCCTCTGATCTCATCTTGATCCATGTTTGGTGATTAGCTGGGGCTTTCTTAAGACACGTAGGTGTTCATAATTTGTTTTATTAAGGGTCAGACTTATTCCAAAGAGTTATGATGTAGAAAACCCCAAAGGAGATACAGTCACACTCCATATAATAAAAGCCTAATCCTGTTTGTTGTAAAGCATTAAATTATAGAAGCAATCAAATTGAATTAATTGGAAAGTCTTCAGATAGCAGCAATCGCTTTAAATTAGACCACTGATGGCCGTGCTGAAAGTTCGCCTGCGTTTTGTGCAAATTGAAGCTGTGGAAGAGCATTTACAACGTAACAAGATTTAAATGAAAGCAATCGTACCATTGGAAAAAAAGGTGCTTTTTACAATCACTGCCCATATTAGGAATAATAGCTAAATCTTGCCTTGGCGGCCTGTTATTAATTACCTGGCAAATAGAAGCTGTCTGCTTTCAAACTGAGTTATAGTGGCGACGAAAGATCACCAAAGAAAATTAAACAGCAATCAAAGTACATTTCTATCATCATAATTCTGATTGTCAGCATCACCTTTCCTGAGATGGTGCACAGCGGCATGCCAAACCCTAGTTTCTATTAAGTGGTTCAATTTTCTGCCGTTCATATTTCATGTTTAAGCTGTATTACAATCTTGTCTTATGTGCATCCTGCATTATTTTTGCTGGTATGTAACATGATTTATTAGACATGCAGAAGGGAGAATGCTACCATGAAACTGGATCTAATTGATAGTTAGAGCCGATGCTGCTTCTCAACCGTTATTTGCGGCATCTTTTCATCTACGGCAAAATATGTTTACATCACTCCAACGGAAAAAAGTAGCCATATAACATGGTACCACTGAAAGATTTTTATTTTTTTTTTATCACATCACACATTTCTTTATTGTGATCTTGCACAGCAAATGATAAAAAAGCAACAACAACTGGTTAACACCTTAAAGAGGATGTAAGCTTCTGGTTATGGCTCTTTAGAATGTGGCTGCTTTTATACTCGGGAGTTATATCAGCCTGGAGACCCATAAGTTATGAAATGTCAGGATCCTATGCATTCTAATTGAGTGTGGAGCAGTTAATGGCTGTGGAAATTCAGCCGCTTGACGTCTTATTCCCATGTGTGCCGTTTCACAGCCGAGCCCATGAGCCTCAATTAAATGACAAAATGGGCCCATTCTTGAAGATAACAACAATAAAAACACGAGCCTGTAAGACAATAATACAGGTCTCACCTTGAATCAACAATGGCCACAGCTTGCAAATGGCTAAGGCGATGAAAAAACCCAGAGACATGGGGTCTGTATGAGTTTTTTTCTTTCGTGGATGAAAATTGTTATTTATCAGTTAATGATCTAATTATGTTTTAATCAGTCAATAATTTCCTTGTTTCATGAAATTCACCAAATGGTATGCACAATATAACAAACCTAAACTCTTCCCATGTTTTTGTTGTTAAAAACGATAAAAAAAATCTGTTTAATAATCCAAAAAATACATATTTATTATGATTCACATTAAAAAAATGGACGTTTCATTAAAAAGTTGTTTCTTGCAAGTGTGTGTTTATCTTATCCACTTATAAAGGTTATGAACAATTAATATCTTACCTGTTGTAGATGCTTTGAACGGTCTCAATTTGGAGTTCAATGTTTGTTTATTTGTCATATGCAGGTTAACACACGGTCAACAGTGCAATGAAATGATCGAGACGAGATGAACTGATTTGACTTGCTAAAAACAAAGAACAGAGAAAATACTAAAGCATGCAATAAGTAAAGTACCAAAAGGTGAAAAATTAAAATATAACATTGACAAGGTCCTAAAGAGAAATAGTAAACAGCATGGTAGAATATAATGGTGCAAGCAGGATGAGTTTGTATGAATACGTATTTCAAGGTAGTAAAATAAGCTTAAATGCACATGGTATATATTGCACATAACTAACACAAACTACACATTGTGTGACAGGTTATTGCACAGGTAGTGAAGAACACTGAGCAGAGTTATGGTAAGGTAGTGACTGACATACATGATACATAGTGCATCTGCAATAAACATATTAGTGGTCACAGCTAATATTAGCCATATTAGTTGTCACAGATGTGGCTTGGTACAATGTTGTTGAAAATTGTTCACCATTATTATCAAGAATTCAGTAACCTGACAGCTGTCTGTGAGTCTTTATGTATGCAATGGCAGACTCCTGTATCATCTGCCTGAGGGTAGTGGATGGAAGAGTCCTTGTGCTGGGTGGGTGTGGTCCTTAATGATGCTGCATGTGCATGCTTTACGAAGACATCGGCTGTGGTAGATGTCCTGGATGGTGTGGAGACTGCTACCAGTGATGTCCTCTGCTGTTTGCACCACGCTCTGTAGAGCTTTTCGGCTCTGACTGGTGCAGTTCCCATAGCACCCTGTGATGCAGCCTGGCTCTCAATGATGCATCTATAAAAGTTAGTGAGGATGCTGGTGTTCATACCAAACTTCTTCGGGAGTACTAAGAATTTAAAAGTCGGGATTTTTGAAGCAGCGTTTTTGTCAAAAATGTATCATTAGAACCTTATCAATAATAATATAAGTCACAGAACATGGAGTATGAAAAAAGACAGACGTCTTGATCGAATTAGTCTAATTAATATTAAACATCACCTTATTTTAAACTTCTAAACATTTTCATGACATCCTTTGATCAGTTTGTCGCTGTCTTTTGTCCTTTTTCTTCATACTCCCTGCTCTGTCACAGCTGATAAAATTAAAACTACTGAAGATAATCAGACAGATCATCACTTCAAAAATCACCAGAGCAAGTGATGATTTGGACCAGGGTCTAAATGTGGTCCTAAAATAACTCCAGACTGAATCATTTTATGTGAGCAAACTTTATTCTTCTTTATTCATCTTTACACAGCCATCAGTCTGCATTATACAGTTATGTATGAAAACATTATAATGCTGCATGAAATGTTTCTTCTTTCTTCACATGTGCTACAATTAGCTGCTACTGCTGCTTTATGTGCTTGCAAATAACCAACTAAGTGTAAATAGTTGGGTTACCGTATATTAAATGACAGTGTCAACCTTTATCAAATTGCATTTGCCTGATATGCTAATTTTAAATGAAAGCAGTTTAAGTTGGTCTAAGCTCTGCTCTGACTGCATTAGCTTGTCATTGATGTCAGAATATTTTTTTTCTGCAAAAATACAACAGACATTACTTCAGAATTTAATTCAAAACCTTTAAACTGAACTCTATTTATATATTTAAAAAAACATTAAAAATAAATTAAGATATATATTTCTTTAATAGTTTCCCTTCAGTTCTAGGTGAGCAATGTGAAGGAGCATCAATAATAAGGTTACATCAAGCAGACACAGAAGAAACTGGCACCCAAAGGACTTTTTAAAAAGTTTTTCCTCACGCTCAAACCTAGTTTTTCCTCCAAACTAGATCACGTCCTCAAATATATCCCCAGAAAACTAAGTTCCTTATATGTTATTGGGTAAAACTTTTAATACAACCTTAACAATTTCCCATTTTCAGCAGATGTTTTGCAATCTACAGATACGGAGCATGTCCTATTAAACCCAGTGATATGGTGCAGGGCTAAATATTGACCCAGTCCTGATTGGAGTGGGCTTTTTTCATACCCTTGCTTATTGTTTTTATAACTCTTCGACTTTAACCCCTTTACTGCTTCACTGATTTCATGCAACAAACAATAGCTTTTCAATAATTCAATTTATAGCTCACCATAAATGGGATTCAAAGGACAATGCTGTTGCAAATAAACACAGACGAGGCTTTTGGCTCCGGCAACAACCCTGTGTACCGGAGGAAAGAGAGAGAGAGAATATTTATTTTATGGTTGCCTCACATTCCCATTAAAACAAGGAAGCTCCATTTCCAAGCCTGTGGTGTGAATGTAATATACAGAGTTGAAAGAGACAGATGGTGGAGTGAAAATCTCATGTGGCAACAGCGTGCAATGGTACCACTGCTGCCAGTGCCAATGGAGAAATTCTCCCCAAACTATAGAAAGCCAGATAAGATCTATTAATACATGTTCATGTGGATCTGTCACGTCCCTGTTCACGTGCACGTCTGCGTGGGCAGTCCGATCCACTTTGGTTAAATCTCGTTCATCGTTTATAACTGATGCCAAAACCCCGAGAACTTATTTGTGGAAATGCATCTAAGACGCAAGCACAGAAATGAATTACCAACCTATTTATTTCTCTGGGCCTTCCTGTCAATCACGGCGATAATCAGAGCTACATCATTCAGATTTTGAGAAAATGAAGAAAGCATTCCTTCCAATTTTCAATTTGGAAGTGGCCACTATGACCATGATGAATGTCTGAATAGTCCATCTTCTTCCTCTCATTTCTCCTAACCTTTCCTGACAGCTTAGATATTGGCTACCTGGTAATTTGCACCACAATAATTGTTACTGTGAGACCTCCCCCCTCCACCTCCAGCTTTTAACAAGGATTCTTAACACCCTCTGTAGGTGACAAAATGCAATCACACAAAAACACAAGTGTCCCATCGTGGTCTTCAGCAGCTACCTCACCAACTGGTCCCATTGATGAAGATAAAACAAAAATTGTGCAGCTTTACTGTGAATAAAACTTTAATTAAAACATACAAAGCTGCTTCACTGATTAACAGCATCAGTGATAAGTGAACACACTCCCCCCACCCCCCATCTTTAGATTTGGTTCCCGCTGAGATCATTTATTGTTGCTGCGTATTGATAAGCGTGTTTGATGAATGCAGACGTGGCTGCTAGCAGAGCGGGCTCGCTGATGGAGCGATCACATTGTGCGAAACGCCAGGCTCGGGCAACAACAGCTGTCGTGGCTCAATCCGGTGGGACGCCATCTTCCACCAGCACCCTAAGTGCACATGCAAGGCACGGCGCTGTAAAGCTCCAACGGATGTATCCGCAGCGCTCTAACAACTCTATGAATTTTACGACACATCACCGGAGCATTCTCATCTCGGTCCAACACTAAAGCCTTCATTATTGAACTAATTGCTGTGGCTGTGTACATCTCTCCATAATCCTTTGGTGATTACATTTGGTGTTCAATGCTGGGCTTACTCTTTAATTAAAAGGATTATTAACCTTTAAAATGAAGCCACATGAGATTAAGGTTTAAAATTTTAGTATCTAAAGTTTTTTTTTTTTTTCTTCTACTAAGCAAGTTGAGAAAGAGGCCTGACCAGAACTGCTCATGGCTACATAGAAGCCGACTTACGTCAGCAATAAACTGTGGTCCATATCTACTTCCAATTAAAGTCTACAAAATGCTGACACATTATGCCTAGCGGGATAACAATCAGTGCAAATAGATAGATAATGATGCAGTTCTAAGCAGAGAACGTAAATGTGGGAGCAAGGTGAAAGGGTGAATGAGTCAATGATAAAAAAAAAAAAAACTCATTATAATACAGACAGGGAGATCTTTGTCATGGCAAGATTTCAAGGCCTTTCACCTCCAAAGCAAAAGTTCAAAGTCGATTTTAGTGAAGCGGGAATGAAGATCAGTGGAAATTTTGGACTAATAGGAGAGCTGCTGACAGTGAAGGTGGCAAATCAGTTGTATCCAAGAATGAGGGCAAACTCACTGATCAACATCTCTATGAAAACAGAGATGCACAGGATCTGATTGTGAATACATGAATATAAAATATGTCTTGTTGTTGTGTTGGTCACCTACTGGTAATTTTGTCTGTTCAATACCTGGAAAACTGTTTGGCACCAATGAAGCAAACACCGGACATGATGGTGAACCCTCGTCTGTGTCAAGCACAGAAAATCAAAAACTGTTTGCCCACGCCAAAGACATGCTGAATTATCTAGAGCAAGTCTTCATTTGAATGTCCTAATTAGTTAATTAGTTGGTGGTTAAGGATGATACGAGCATCTCATCAATCTCACTCTCTCTTAGAATAAACACCCGGGGACGGCAGCGGTGAGTCATTAGAATACTGATGACTGTGGGAAGTGTGTGTGTGAGTGTGTGAGGAGAAGAGGTCTGTTTGTGACACTCTGTTTGTCTGTTTGTCCACAAACTCAACAGCAACACGAAGAAAACCCAAGATTGTACGGATGGCAAACCAAGCATGACATAATGAGTTTACGGAAACTCCGAGAAGCTCAATTAATGGTCTTTCAAGCGTTACGTTCTGCAGTGGGTTTACCTGAAGGCAGGAAATGGGAATTAGACAAGAGAATGAAAACTGAAATTATTTTCAAATATCATTAAAACACTTTTATTTAAAAAAATAACCAACCGTGCCTTAAAAGTTAAAGTGATGTTTGGTGATATACCGACTCTAACCGCAGCACACGCCTGAAAGCAATAGTTCAGATCTTTTGAAGTGGGATTCTGTAGAAATATGGATATTTTATATATACTGTAGAATTCTGTTTAAATAACCTAAACTTTGGAGGAATGGAGGTTCGTTCTGCCTGGTCTGGGGCTAGTCCGGGCGAGGCCAAGTCAAAAAGCGATTGCTGTTCTCATAAAACAACTCTAATCTTAAAATTTGCATCACAAACTTTCGTAAACATTTATGACACGATTTGCATTCCATTGCTGTTTATCTACAATTCTGGAGCTGTTTGCATGCACAAATGTAGCAGTAGCAGCTAACTGTGGCACATCCTGTGCAGCCTGAGGCACTTGAATGTCATATTTTTTGCTTGAATAGCAGCAACGCAAAACTGTAAAAAAAAAAAAAAAAAAGACTTTAATTAGTTATATATGAAGTTTTTGTGAATAGAGTTGTTTTAAACTGACCACAATTGTCTTTGCCTTGCTGAGACAATAGCACATCAGTCTGGTTAAAATCAACTTTACTTCTCTAAAAGGCTATCTACCACAGGTATGATATTAATTGTTTATAGACAGAATCCCACTTAACTATCCCTATAAGTAGCAACTTACACAGAAGGTTAGTCAGTTTTTTATTTCTGCAGAGAGGTGTGTAGAAGAACGAGGGTAGGATAGGAGCAAAGAACAGGTTAAAAATAGTTAGCACATGCCAGTAGATGATTGAGCTTGCAGGGCTCTGAAAATTCCCTCTAATTATTCAATGGTACGCCTCTGTCATCCATCCCTATATGCATTTCTTTGTACAGAATTACAAGTGACTCCAACTAATATACATAATTCTGCCACTTAATTGGCACAGATCGGGTGAAAGTGGGCTAAGAACAATCCTTAGAGACTAATAGGGGCACATATCATTGGCTCTATCAGAACAGCAGTCCCACAGGTGATAGAAGTCAGCATATATTTCATGAGCTTGTATGATCAAAGTACTTCACCTCTGGAGTCTTGTGCGCTATCCCGAGAAGAACGCTCCTGAAACAGTTGTGCTGTCAGGTGTATTTATAGCAGGCGGGCCGATGACTGATGCTAATGCCGTAGAAATTATGCAGTGCACTACTGCTGTCATAACAATGTGTTAAACTTAAACAGGAAGGTTAACTAAACTAGTCATTTAAGTTATAAGTGGGACACTGGCGTATGTCTAAGTGTGCAGATATGAATTGCACCAAGTTCTTTTTCTAAAAACTTCCATTAGTTTTATAGTAGATCACAAATTCAGAGTACTTTTTAAGTTATTCGATGTAAGCTGGCTGATGTGTCCAGATGCCAAATGGAAGATTAAATCAAGTTGCAAGTGATTGTAAGTTGACCCTTTAGTATGAGTGAACAGATTAATTAGAGTTAGAAAACATGATAAGGGTAATTACCTCAGAAATCATAATTATGTCAAATAGAGTGAATAAAAATAAGGCACACATGTAGTCCTTAAAATAGACCGACAGAAATTACTTGAAATTCTATAATAAAGCAGCACAGCCATAAAAGTTGCAGTGCCTAACTGCTTTATGGAATAAATGAACAATGCATTACGCTGAAAACCTCGAGTAACAAGCTCAAAATCATAAAAATGATTTCACTAATGTCATTCTTTTTACTCCGTGTAGTCAGATTAAGAGGGAAAAGTGAGAGACGAGAACACCTAAATGGCTTGCTGAGCCTGGCGAGAGCAGCCATTCGCTGGAGTCGTTAGCACGGATAATCAGCTCTGTAAGATCTCATAATGGGCAGCGAATATGAGGCTATTTCGCAAGACTGGCTGCACCCTAGGGTGTCAGAGCTGTTCACTCAAGATGCTGCTGCATGTAATTACAAAATGAAAATGCCAAAACAAGAATATTTCAAAACGGGTTTCCAAACAGCCCAACAGTTCACGGCACAGTTCAGGTCGTACATGACAACAAACAAGGGCAACTGTTGGTCCTGAGCTTGAAATTCACATCCTGTTGCCGAGTGTTTTCATATTTATCTGTCCTGTTGGTATTTAGACTGTGATTGTTCAGCTGTTGTATTCATAACCAATTTTCACGTTATTGAGTTAACTGAATGCTTAGTGAGGTTTGAAAGCATGCAGTTTACATCGACCTACCTCAGTATAGATTCACTTTCCAAATGCAGGTAGTCCTCGACTTATGAACGAACAAATTACAAACAAATTTGGGTGCCACTTTACAATAAGGCCTCCCTTATAGATGGCTAATTTATAGGTATGTTAATGATTCCCCTATACAGTAAACACTTTATAAAATCATTAATACTTGTTTATTATGCATTAGTTAAGGGTGACAGAGAGACAAAACTGACCAGTGTGTCAAATCTGTTCACCTATATATTTCATCTAGAGTTGTCATATTAAATATTTTGGACTAAGTTACTTCCTTGTAAGCACAATAAGCATTTTAAACCCATTTCTTCAGCATATAATATTGTACTTTATTACTGCATTATAAGTATCTACAACCAATATAATATCCTAAAAACATTAGGTTTACAAATGCTTATTGTGCTGACAAGAAAGTAACTTGGTGTGAAATGTTTAATATAGCAACTTCAAATGAAATATATAGTTGAACACATTTGGCTCACTATTTGGCAAGAAACTGATGTTTTATCTGTCACCCTTAATTAACGCATAATAAACAATTATTAATGATTTATAAAATGGTTATAGAGGAATTAATAATACATCTATAAACTATTTATTAGCATTTATAAATGAGTCTTATTGTAAAGTGGTACCCAAATTTGTTTGATTTTTCTAAATAGCCTATTTCTATTAAGGTCAAGTTCAAGATCAAGATTTCTTTATTATCATTTGCACTACATGTGGTACATGTGGTCAAACAAAATTGTGTACTCAATGTCCCAGTGACATCCAACAAAAGTATAAATTGTAAAGAAAAACAGTAATAAGATCTAAAATATGAATTAAGAAATATGCTAAACACTAATATATGTAGTGCAAAAACAATACACCAAACAAAAGCAGCACGAACATGAGTCTGTGTGAGCAGGTGAGTACAAATAAATACAGCAGCATGAGCTCAGCAGCATGGATACAGTGATTTTTTTTTTTTTTTTCCACAGTGATAATCCTGATTAGGATGGACATGAGTTTAACAGCTTCAGAGTAGAAGCTGTTCCTCAGTCTAGTGGTAGGAGCCTTTGCTTCAAATGTAAGACAATGACTCCCGGGATTATGATTTGTTAACTGATTTTGCATAGGCGGCTCCAGGGGGGAGCTAGTGGGGACTACAGCTCCCCCTGGAAAAGTCATAGCACCCCCTTATTTTATTTTTTATCTAAGTTAATATCTGTAATATGTGGTTGCTGTGATATTTTCCTAGCAAAACACAACTAATAAAAAAAAAAATCAATAATTATACTGAGTAAAAAAAAAAAAAAAATCTGATCTCGCAACAGGAAAGGAACCTCCGAACCGGAAGTGAAAATTCAAGTTACTGAAAGTTTGGTAAACATTTGAAAAGTATACGAAATGCAAAAATGGACCGTTTTCTACTACCCAAAATGCCTAGAATGGAATTAGAGAAGGAGGTTTTGTTGGAAGCAGACTGCAACCAACAAATGAACAAGTCTGCAAGAAGGGGATCAAGCCTACTGCCATCCTTCCACATCTATGGAGAATGCTGCTAGTGCTGGACAGCTGGAGGATGGAGCCAACATTCAGCTCCCTTTGGGCAGTTCCCAGTGAGTCCTCTTCGTGGTGTATCCTGGTCTGATCCACCAGCAGAACCCCAGAAAGACGAGTGACCTGGTGCTCTCAACACTGACCCAGTAAGGAGCAGAAACTGGTGACATGATGCAACTCTTGGTCTGTTTATGATTTTTAGCCGCCAACTTGATAACTAATAACTTTCAACCAACATCCAAAGTAAACTATTTATTAAAATAATCAAACTTTGTCTAAATTCATGCGTGTATAGAAACTAAAATAATCCATGCTCAAAGAGTCAATTTTGCCTTAGATAAGAGAATTCAGCCTTGATTGATTCATTATTGTTGTTTGTTTATCATTGTTGTTGATTTTTAGTTTGATTATTTTTGTAATAAAACTTCTGAGACAACTTTGGTCTCTTCATTCAGATGAATCTTCATTTGTTCTGGTATAGAACTCCCTGTAATTAACAGATTCTGCTTCAGTGACTGATTCTGATCATTAAAGGGTGAAAATATTAATGAAGTTGTTGTTGGTCATGTAAACTGACCAGCTGGTGCCAAACTTTAATGAATATAAATAAATAAAACAAATGTAGTGGAGTTGAGATGGAGAAGGTGTCACCCTTCTTCCTCCATCTCACCCTTCGTTATTTGCTACAAGCTTCTACCCTGAGGCTGTTAGACTCATGATCCTAGTCAGGATTATCACTGTGAAAATTACTGTGAAAATAAATCACTGTGATGCCACTTGATTGTTGATCTGTGCTGCTGACTATCCATGCTGCTGATCTCATGCTGCTGATTCATTTCATGTTGCTGTTCATTTGGCCTCATCTGCTCACACAGACTCATGTTCGTTCTGCTGTTGTTTGGCACATTGTTTTGTACTACAAAGTATTAGTGCTTAGTGTATTCTTCTTTACAATTTGTCTTTTTGTTGGATGTAACTGCGACCCTACATAGTTTTGTTCCACCTTATGTACCACATGTGATGTGAATGACTGTAAAGACACTTTGACCTTGTCCTTGAGAACTGAAAGAACAAATGACCCTTCATAGCACCCTCAGTAAAATTCTTATTCCCCCCAGCACTTGCAGAAAAATATATCTGCTGCCGCCACTGTTGATTTTGTGAGTGGTAACTTGGACAGATAACTACTGTAGTTTTCAGTGAGCAGTTTTATTTGTTTGTTGCTAAAAAGTTGCTTTAATAATATCAGTTATCGTCCATGATTTAAGTTCATCAGGTGTGTCAAAAAGATCTTCTCCCTAACTCCTCATGTGTCTTAGCTGGGTAAAGTGTTTTTCAGTCAGTTACATAAAGGCATGTGGTTACAAAAACCTAAAACTAAAAGAATAGCTTCTGATTATTATTATTATTATTATTATTATTATTATTATTATTATTATTATTATTATTATTATTATTATTATTATATTATTAT
>JARVLU010000255.1:18569061-18592976 GCA_031762415.1 Simpsonichthys santanae
CGCAGACGGGTCGTACAGGATAAATATCTGGACTCTGGGTGTAAAAACACAGAAGATTTGTGGATGAGACCATCTTTTCCAATCTTTGTGCTTCTGAATGAATCATCCGAGCGGTTGATGTCACTGAGGCCTTGTCAGTTGAATACTGGCATCAATACCAATTTTATAAGAGTTTAAGCGAACTATCAGAGAAAGATAATTAAACTAATATATAATTATGTTAATAACGTGTCATTTGTTTAAAGTTTCATGACTCAACTCAAGATTTGTCTGAATCAGGTAAGAGTCACAACAGGAAAACCTTTTTCTGTGAACAAAAGCAGTTTCTTCTGAAACTCTGAGGGGAAAACAAAAAGAAGCACTCGAGCTGAGGATTCCTTTTAATGCAGCAGAGACAACTTTTTTTCACCGTGGTGAGAGGTTGTTCTGTTTTCCCAGGGAGAGGGATCATGAGTACAATATTGACTTTAAATTACAGCAATAGCTGCTGCTCATGCTGTCTCAGGACCACGCTGTGGATCAAACGCAAAGATCAGGTCGGGATTAAGAGAAAGCCACTGACAAGAGACGCTTCCCTGCAGCAGCACACAAGCTCTCCTCAGCCTTGCAAAATGCAACACACAGACCTTCCAGTCTTCTCATTTGGATTTCAAAGCCACAATTGATCACACAACAGTACACGTTAAAGGGGAAAATGTAGCCGTTAAAGTGTAGAGAGTAGATCAATTCTGAGGATTTCAGCGTTTCCTCCTGACTCTTTGTTTACAGGATAACACCGTTTTCTCACCACACCTTCTAAATGGGCTTTTACTTCTTCCTTTTCCTGGCAGTTAAACACAAATAACAGAGAGGATGATGTGCCGGGATTCGTTTTTCTGTGTTCAGGGGAGGAGTGCAGGAGATGACGGGTGTGATAAATGATCATGCCTTGTGCCTGGCGTGACAAAGAAACTGCAGCACGATCTGCATGCGCTCCATCCTTTTGCTATCATTAGGTGTAATTGGGACTCATGGTGAGGCATGTTCTTTTTCTTTCCTCTGTGGAAGTATTGAGAATGGGCAGGCTGCCCCTTAATAGTACAACATACAGACAGGAGGCATGTCCAGGCCAATTCTACAGCAAATTCCTGTAACTTCAAAAACTTCTGGCTTAATCAGATATGAGCATGTGCCAAATTCCTCCAAGTCTAATCTAAAACCAGGTTTGCCGTCATGTCACACGAACCGTTTGGATTTCAAGAGTGTGAACACATGGGTTATTATTGGCATCCCAAACTATAAACACAATGCTGATCACAGTGCTGCTCATTAGCTATAATGGGGACGCATATGGAATACACAGCATTCTGCAACAAGGTTAAAACAGACTCATGAATTGGGGTGTGCAGCACATCCTGCAGCATTATTTATCACTTACATCAAAGAGAAAAATGGGACTTAAACTGCATTAATTTAGAGCGGCAAATGTGTGTCCTTGCTGCCCCTGTTTCTTCGTTAAAACATTCGCACGTGCGCTCTTGAAATCCAGCAAAGTTCTGGCAGTATGGCTGAAACACAAAGTCTTTGTTTTGTGACCTCAGTCTGTGTATCCTTTCCCCTCCTTTGAATCAAAGCACCCCCCCCCCCCCCCACAACGCCGTCTTTAGCATTTAGAATTAATTGCACAGTTATCCTCAAATTAATTCCTAACTGTTTTACAACACACACAGAGAAAAGGGCAAACCAATTATTATTCTGTTTTCACCTTACAGAGGGGGATATTATGCAAATGATCTTCTCTACATGAGAAGGAAAAAAGGGGCTTTATTTTCCTCAGCAGATGTTGCAGAGACAGTCTAGCATTCTGTGGGGGACAGGAAGTGTGGATGCTGTGAAGATCTGATCGCTCCACCTGGCATCCCACCGACTTCATATCTGAGCAATAATAGAAAACACACACATTAATTATTTATTTCATACTTTGCTCTGGACAACTAAGGTTAAACGGAATGCTCCGAGCAACGTCTGGAAGTATTTTACAACTTCTGTGCTTACAGCGCTTAGGTGTTTGTTGATGGAAGACAAAGTCCCTGGGCTGGGCAGCCTTGCAAAATGTTTTATTTGCTTCTTTCCCAGGAAATGGATGCATACTAGGATGGAGGAGCCAGGCTGCAAGTCATCACTGATGTGGCTGACAGGGTGCTCAGCTTCATAGAGGACAGGAGGTGTCTCACCTCCATGGGATGCTGTGCGCTTTTGACCACAGCAATGTGTTTATTAATCTGAGACCTGGAGACCTCAGAGAAGTTGCTTAAGAAAAAAAACAAATATGAGAAGGATTTCTAAACTCTTTGAAAAACAGCCATTATGTGTTAAGTTTTATTCATTTAATTGTTGTTTTTTTTCTTCGAGGTGGAACACACAAGTATTAAACGAGCTGTGATGATGAGATAAGGTCAAAGCACTTATCGTCTTTACAAATCAGGGAAAGATGTGCCCGTAGAAACAAGCTCCCATGAGTATCCATCATCGCTTCAGAAAAACCAAAACAAAAAAAAGAAAACAGCGGCACAGCTCCAGGTGCTCTAGCAAATTGGGCCTTTCGACGTGCAATGGATTGACTCAGTATCCATTATTCTCCCTGACTGTGATCTGCTGGAGTTCTGTAAAGTAGGTGAGGGTAATTGTGTTCCTCGTTGTGTGCATGCTTGGACCAAACTTAATCATGGTGTCAGGCTGTTAATAAAAGGTTATTAAAAAGGAACAAAGATGCAGGTTTTACATATGTTAGGCAAGGGAGGTCTCGGGAACCCCTGTCTCTGAGGTAAACACGGGTCCTCATGACAAATGATGCTCATGCTGAGATCAGATAGTTAACAAGAGATCCCCTTATTAACCAGGTCTGCATAGATAATTGGCATTTGAGCCTCACATTTTGGATTTGGCTCGAGCAGTGCCATTTATCAGGAGCTCAAGCGTGCTGTCAGAGCTTCATAATAAGCTGCGGAAGCTGATGACTCAAGATTAAGTAGCTAGACTGAGAACGGAGAAGAATAAAGTTGACATTGTTGTGGGCTTGGTCTGATGCTTGTACCATTAATGTGGTAATGTTCTGCACCTCATTGCTGTTAAACTAAAACCGAGAGTTGCAAAATAAGTTTGCCATGACAGGATTTTAAAGTTGAGTATTGTCAGGATTTTCTTTGACAAATATGATTGTATTTTTTATTTTTATGACAGAAACAACATATAATTTGACTCTATTATCCTTATCTTTCATGAATTACGGTGGAAAACAATTATTCTTTCTACTATTTTTCAAGTCTATTGGCAGATTTGCTTAACAGGAACGTTTAAATCTTTAAAAGTGTGGTTTTGTGGAAATATTATGAACAATCAGTATCCTACCTGCTTTACAAATGGCCTCAATTTGGGAAAATAGAGTTTAATTCTGATTGAGGTGACAAGCTAGCAGCAAGTCCAAGCCACCGTCAAAATATTTTTTGCCATCTTAGGCCAAACAAGTAAAAATATAGTTACATCTGAATGTTTTATCAACAAAACCATTTTGCTTCACATATAATAAAATATTGTGTTCTGCCCCCAAGAGCCCCAGGCTGCATCAAGTGCCACAGCTAGATATTGATGCTACAAAAATCACTTGAAACATGGAAGTCAATGTGAATAACAACATAATGCAAACCTGACAGCAATAAGTTTATAAAACAATCCTCTTTGGCTTTGGTGGACAGGCTTGGTAAGAATTAAACTATTTTTCCAAACTGCGTTCACTCCTATTTACAACAGGTCAAATTCATATTCTATTAAAATATCACTTTAGGAATAAAAACAAAAAGGTACTTCACACCTGTTAGATCCATTTTATTTGCAACACCGACAGATCTCACCAGTGTCTTACAGTCTGTATGAGCTGTTGTCAAAGTTATCTGTTTATCATTCAGTTCAACTGGGTTCAGCCGCATAATGAGCCTGCTCATTACATTATCATGTGTTCATCTAAATAATCATAAAAAGCACAAAGCAACTTTTTTTTTTACATTAACACAATTAACTGTATTTCAGAATCACTCTTGTGGTTATATTAATAAATGTTGAAAAGAAAAAATGAGCCTCAAGTGTGTAACCATCCCTTCATTTATCTCTTTGGTCTATAAGTGCAGTTAATTACAGATGATGGAGGTAGTGATCAGCTGCAGGTATGGGAGCCACCTCAGACCTCGCCCAGCACCGCACCTCCTGCTCTTGTCGGGCACGTTTGGCATCATTTTATCGTCCTGAGTCTCCAGCTGTCCAGTGGGGTGCGCCAAGTCACAGCAGGAACCCACTTCCATGGCCCATCTCTTACTTAGAGTGTGAAGTGTGTGTGTGCAAGTGTGTGTTAAGGGGGTCCTCTCTGCACTCACATTACTCACCAACAGAAGGAGCAGGCTGCCAGCATCCAGCATGTCTGTCCACACGCCCCTGCCCTGCCGGTTAGACCTCACGGTTGGAGGAGATGATGGAAAGAATCTGGGATGTAGGAGGGGGGTGGAGTCCAGAGGAATCTGAAAAAGACAGGAGCTCACTTTTATCCAAGCCTTGGACAACTCCTTCTGATACAGTGGTAATCTCATCGTTGGGTTTCTTTGTGGTGCACAACTGTAAAAATAACAGGCAAACTATTTCCTTGGCTTGAAATAATCACATCCCTTTGTTACAATTCTCAATCTACAAACAATTTTAAACCCGCTGGCTGTTCATTTTTTAAATTTTGACAGGAAAGGTTCAGTAATGACTACGATTAGGAAGAAAAATATGCATCTTGATGAACTTTAAAACAGCTTAAACTGACATTTGAAAAAGGAGTACCAAAACACACCCCCACAGTTTATGCATGTTTAGGGTATTGAAAAAAATTGCATCCATAAAATAATTTAGTCCTATGACAGGAAAGCTGGAGTAAACTGACTGAAACCAAATTATTGCAGATATTTTGGTTTTACAGCAAATGCTAGAAACTATTAAAAAAAAAACACCAATCAGACTGTGCTAATCATCAGCATCGGGGACAAATCCTCAACAATAAATCCTCATCCAAATTCAAATGAGTGGGGCTCATTATGGGACCAGCTGGTATTCTTTTCATGTACCCACAGGGGGCTCTAGTGTACCACAGATTTTACTGCCTGGAGTGTGTTAAGTGCAGCTCAGAGACCACAGCTTCTGGTTGTGTGCAGAGCAGTGGACCTTTTGAACTGCTGTGTTATACGATTGATACAAACATTAAGCAAGCCTATATGCACAATCACAATATGGGCAGTAATATTCAAATTAAATGCAAAACAGGTCACAAAATATGAAGAAAAAAACTAACTAGAAATGTAATCATAATGTGATGATGTGCTGCATGAAAAAGGCACAAAAACTGGAGAAAGCACACCTTATCTCACTACTTATATACTGTATATATATGTGTGCATGTGTGTGTGTCCATATGAAATTCTGAGGTGGTGAGCAGTACTTGATGAGCTAGCTCTGGAGACCTCTGAATTTTAATGATGTTGGAGATGATATTGTGTGTCCTTCAGCTTGTTATACTGACACAAGCACTCCATAAATCATCATACCTAGCTATCGTAAAATCAATACCAAACTGCTACCTCAGCGCTAACCCGTAATAAGTTTTTCAGCCACCTAACAGCTTAAACTTTGCTGTAATGCCGTTCGACCTATAGGTTAAGATCAGAGCATGCTTAATTTGTTTTGTAATAGAGACTTTCTAATTCTTAATGAAGCGCCTATTAGGGAGGCTTTTGTTGGCGCACTGGTGATCAGTCGGTGGAACAGCCACTGCAATTAAGTTTGAATCTTTGTCCGGGAGCAAAAAAAAAAAAAAAAAAAACAGAAGAAGAAAATAAAAGGCGTGCGGGAAAAAAAGAGCAGCTTGAGCGGTCAATAAATGTTAATCCAGTCAGAACTCGTCTGCGCCTTTGAACAGGACTCATGCTGGGGTTTTTTCACATGCACTTGTTTTATCCTCCCCCCGAAGAGAGGCCATCCCTGAAGGATGCTGCCACTGATCCTGAGACCAGGCATCCACTCACTAATAAGAGCCCATGTGTAAGCAATATTGTCCACATTAAATACATTATTAGTGAGCTTTGTGTTAAACATGAGCCATAAATACAGGCAGAAAAACAAAAACAGAAGACTGCAGCTATACTGTGTGAGGGAGCAATGATAACAGGCGAGTAGGTTAATGCTAGAACAGTTAAATAAATGCTGTTTTGTCGTTGAGTGCAAGAAATGTTTCTGCAAATAACAAAGCAAATAATAAAAGGAAAGCAAAATGACTGTGAGTGTTTTTTTTTTTTTCTTCAAGAATGATAGTTATAACTGGGGCAGCATTTCGTACAACATATGTAAAAGCCTTTGCACAAGAGAGAAGCCATTGCCACAATTTCTGAAGCGTAAACAGCTTATGAAAGTCAAATTGATATGTGGCATAATCTGACATGGCAAGCCGCTGCTTCAAAAACAGCCCTAACAAACCACGAATCCAGACAACGGTGACAATGAGAGCATGTTTTTAAATGCTCCACATGGCGTTGTATTATCAGCAGTTGGCAGGTGCACAAATGAAATTAATCATAGACTTAAAAAAAAGTGTAATAAATGAGGATTTGACCAAAACTGTATAATTCAACATGCTTCAGTGCTAAAAGACTAGGGTCACCGCCTTGAAGCTGCAGGTGCAGAAGATTAAACATTGATGTGACCTGGCTCCATGATCACCTGATATTTGTGTGTTTTAGCAGAGAAACACCCATGCATGAGGGTTTTAGGGGCTGATTTTGGCTTTGATTCACACCCAGTAAGAGGCGGTAACCAAATGTCAGAGGTCTCGCTGACTGACACAGAAACATCTGTGTTTGGGGTGTGTTGCTGATTGCACAGCAGCGAGAGGATGACAGAGCTTTGACAGAAGAAACAGACATTAATTTAATAATAAATTATATTTTAATCAAATGCAGAGTTCATGAGTTTTCAGAAGAGGCTGTTACACAATTATTACACTGTTATTTAAAATTGTGCTGAATCTTTCTGTCAAGTCAATATGTTTTTTTTTTCAAGATAAAATATTTTTTTCTTGCTGAAGTTGAGCTTTGTTGTCTTTAAATTAATACAATGAAGACTTAAATCCCTCAGACACAAATGGCTCAACTGCCCTAAAAGTGGAAAATTATTATTATTAATTTTTTTTTCAAAAGTAATATCTTCCTAAAAGTAAATTTGTGCTTAATTTTTTTTTAACTCTGTGTTGGACTAAAAGAGCAAATTATTAATAAAATAAAAACAGAAAAATGGTCTTCATTCATTTTCGTCAACATTTTCCGTTTTTATGTTTTGTAATATATTTTAAAAATGGATTGTTTTAGTGGCGAGGTTTAAGATTTTGGCTGAAATTATAGAATTTATTTTGAGGATTATACGCCAAGTTATCAAAAAGTTTAATGATGTTTAGTGTTGCTTTCAAGTGATATATGTAAAAATTGGCTAAATCAGTGTCTTCATTAATCCACTTTTTATGGATATTTATGATGTTTTCATAATGTAGTGTTTTGATGTGAACCATTTCCATCATAAGCATATTTATTTGTTTTGTTTTAAACGATTTATCAGTTATTTTTCCAGTTTTGATCCAGAAAAAAAGCACAGCTTCTCATCCAGCAGTGAGAAGTGTCTAATTTCTGTTTTTGCTTCTTTCCCTGAAAAAGCTAAAAATACATAACTATTTCATTCAGGTTATTTTTACAGGTGATGAAACACATTCAGTTCCCTTTAACAAAGCAGCCAGTGCAAGAAAATATCCACTTTCACAAAAACATATAGGTTGAACTGACAATCTTCGATTTTCATAATGAATAAATTGCATCATAAACATCCGAGTTCAGTTTAGTTTCTGCAACTCTTTCGTGTTTTTTCTTTTCTTTTCAAGGAATTAAAGCAACAAGCATGAAGAAATGAAAACTGTCAACCTGGCCTTTTAGAACAGAAGCCTTTCATTTGAATATTAGGGCAAATTGGAGCAGCCTGGTATCCTGCATGTCTGTCAGAGGTCTCCCATGTGGTGCTGATAAGACTGTTCGGGACTGGCAAAGCCCAAACTGGGCAGAGAACAAGGGAAGGGGGAGGTTACATTTAAGGCCAGTGCTTGGGAGCCGTCAGTGTGGGCAATTGGGGTCATTTTCAGCGTGACCTGCCACCTCTGATGGAACGCTGAAGAGTGCAATCTGACCCCGGTGCTGAGCAGTCGTCTCTCACTGTCAAAGTCTGCGTCATCCGAAAGGAGACCTCGTCCAACTGAGTCATGATCCTCTATTTTTGCTGTGTGTGACTTGTAGCTCGTTATCGCAACAGTTTCAAGTGGATTTTTAATGACAGAGAAAGCAGTAAATTACATTCACAGGACAAGCAAAATAAAGCCAGTGAGCATAAAAGCATGCACCAGTAGGTTTTAGCTCGACCCCCACGCCAAACGATGGCCTCAGAAAACACGGATGTAGTTTTTCACAATTGTATGATCTGCCAAGAAGTCCAGAGTCCGCCCTTTGTTGAGCATCTACAGAAAGAAGATAATAAAGGTCTCTTTATGATAGGCGGGGAGGCACAAAGAAAGTAAGAAAAAATATCCATCAGGAGTTTGGAATTACACCGCCCTGTGAAGGGGTGGGGAAAAATGAAGCGGGAATTTCTGAGCTTGCCGGCAACATAACCTTCAGAAACATCCTATTTTTCATTAGAGTCATGTCAGCCGGCTCTGCCTTTAATAGCATTCATCCCCGAACCAAGGAGAGGATAACTCAAGCTTTAGGTACATAATGAATGGAAGAGCAGGCACAGACGCTGTTAAGAACAAGAGGGTCCGTCAAATAAACAGGCCTGCGTTGCTGCACTGCTGGAAAGGCTTTTTGCACGGCACCCTCCTGTATTACCATCATGCAAATGAGCAGTCAGAGGTGTCTCCCTAAATGTGGCCCTGTTAATGACTGCCATTAAAGCAAGGACCAGCAGAAACAACACACCGTTCCCATCACTGCTGCATTCTAAAGCCGTCTTAAGTGTTCAAAAAGTGTCACAACCACGGTTCGAAAATTGCAAATTGCCAAATTTGCTGACGGAGAGGAAATTTTTTCTGCTGACTCCGAGCAGCCTGCCGGTGATGGATGCATTCTTGACACAGTCTTTGTGTTTAGACTTAAGAAATAATGAGTATCAATGTCCCAGCCGTGGAATATGCAAAGACGAAAGAGCACAGTGTGGGTTTAATTAAGGGAAGTAGAGGCGGGAGCGGCTTTCAAACAGAATGACCCGACATGATCAGGTTCTTATTGCTGTCATTTTTGTGCTGAAACATGGTTCAGTAAGGCAGAGGCAGAGCTTTAACAACTTCAGCGTTATGTCTCAGCAATTTGAAAGGATAACTCAGATTTTTATAAAGTGGGGTTTTGTGAGAACAAATATTGTCATACCTGTTGCAGACAGCTTTTAGAATAGTCTTATTTCAGAGAAACATAATTCATTTTTAACCAGATCGACAAGCAAAATTAATTAGCTCCAAAATGAGATTACGCAAGGAGCCATCTACAACAGGTAAGCTATTGACTGTTCATTTTTTCTGCATAACCCCACATTTTTTTAAAATTGATTTATACTTTAAATATACTGCAGAATAAACCCAAAGATGGGTTTGTGCAGCCTGTTTTTGTTCACACGTTCAGTAGAGTTTGAACTAAACATGCAGGACGTTTTCTGAAGAACAGTTTAGCAACAATATAAGAGATAATTTGGTTTCAGTGCATCATTACAACTATGGATGTGTGGACATTCATTGTTTCCACAGTCAAGTAAAGTATTTTGTTTTACAAATGCCCTCCAGCAACTCGCACTCCCATTCAAGAGGGAGAAAAAATATTTCTCATACTTCAGAGAGCAAACCAAAATACACCCTATTATGTCTGTGATGCATCAAATCCCTTGTGTGGCCATGAATTTAGTTTCTCCTCTAAAACTGGAGGGTGACACGGTCAATATATTCAACACACAGGGCCACTGAAATGGAGTACTTTCTTTCCTGTTTGCTTCTCCGTCTTAGTTTTCCTTTCCTCGCTCTCGTCTTCTGTGTTTCAAACATCTGTGCTGCTGAGGACAAATCAAAAGCTACATTTTACTAATGTGCCGCTGAGCAGACTGCGAGGTGGCTGTGGATATAATGAGGGACTGCAGAGATGTGAAACAGACATGCAGAAATGGATAATTAGGACAGAAAGTTTCTGCAATGCCAATGACACCCGGCAGGAAATAGGATCATTAAGTTCTATATGAAACCGCTGTGCAGCGTATCCGTATAACTTTCCTCGTCCTATTCAATCGTTTCATTACAACTTTTCATTTCATTACGACCAAGCTAAGGTGCAGCCCTTACCTCTGTTTCAGAGAAATGTCAGAATGTAGGGACTTTAACTATCTTTGTAACTACCTGCGAATATAGTTTGCATAATTACCGCTTTGACCTGCCGGAGAAACACGCGACTGCTTCTCCACTACACATTATTACTTCTTCTGCAAAGCAAGCAGCCTTTGTTTTGAAGGCTCCGGTGACACGTGAAGGCAAAGGACAGGGGTATTTCACGCTGCACCAAGAAGGTCTGATGCAGCCCAACTGGATAAAAAGCTGCAACCGTCATTAAAGAGCATTTGAGGGAGACGTCACACCATGTTGCTCTATTATGATTAGATTTCTCCTTGACAATATAAAAAGATCAAATCAATATCTACTGAGACGTTTATGATCCACGAGCTAGCCCCTTCCACTTCCTCCTCCATTTTAGGCTCTGAGACTGCATGATCTGGCATCGCCGTCTTACCGTCGAGTTTTTAATCTGTGGAAATATGTAACTTTAATTAGTAAAGCGCTTAACAAAACGACCCTGGTTTTGGATTTGCTCCCAGATGTTCCTGTTTGGGTATTGATGACTGAAGCTATTGTGTTCCAGTTTAAAGCTATTCAATTAGGAGTCATTAGTCCTCTGAGTGATTACCAGTGGCCTATCGATGGGGAGAAAAGGACACACTAATTAAAGGGCATTTAAATGCTTCTCGGTGAAGAATAATGGGGAGAAACACAGCATTTAAAATGCAGTTTGGAGGAAAATACCCTTGCACAGCAAATGATCGACATAACATGTTCACTTTGCTTTTTGCAAACTCCCTTTATAGACACATATACACTAATGGATCCCGCAGGAATACTAAGATGTTGTCATACAACAGTCACAAAGAAGCTATTGGCGCTGCTAAGAAGCAAGTAAGCATTCAGACGGCATCCTTAAAGCTGTTTAGGAAAAAAGACAGATAAATGGCAGAACTGATGTAAAATCATAGTAGCTTTTTATTGTGCATGTGTGAAATAATTTAAAAAAAAAAAAAAAAAAAAAGAAGAATCCTGAAAAGGAGGTGCGGCTATCCTTCATTTTTAATTGTCTGTCAGTGCTGTGCATCTTTGAATTTACTGCATAAAGATAGATAGGAACATTCACTGCCTATCATGGAGTTAATTCTATTCTCAAATGAATCACAGTGATCATAATGAAGGAAGGACGTGCCTTCTTTAAAAAAGAAAAGTCTTTGGAATATGACTGTCAGAAAGTAAAATAGAGATACTATATGTGCATCTACAAGGTATGGCAATGGTTGCTGTAAATAAATTTAAAATACAGTCATAGCACTGGTTTGACTCTAAAGGTTAATCATTTGTAGATGGGTCAGAATGTGTTTTTGAGTTGTATCTTCATGCTCATCTCACCTGGTGTGTAGTTGTGTTTAGTTTATTCCTTGCCTCCAGTTGTTTCCAGCCACTCTCAGCATTGTTCCTGCCTAGTCTCAGCTCCTCCTGCCACGCCCACTTTCACCTGCACCCTGTTCACCTGTCACAGCTGTAGCCAATTCTCCTCATCAGCCCCAGCCTATTTATATTTCATCTTCATTCCATGTTCAACTGAGCATTGTGCATTTTCACATGTCGTCTGCGCTTTCTCATGCCTTCCCATCTTTTTTGTTTGTTTTGTTTCATAATAAATATATGTTTAATTTTGAGCCCCTCGTGCCTTGTCAGCTCTCTGCGTCTAAAACCATAAACAATGTTTCCCTAATGATAATTTTTTTTTTTTAACGTTTGTCCAGTGGCTTATTTTGCAGTTTGCAGTCAATGTCAAAGTTTTAGGCAAAGATCTCTAACAGTGAGTGCAGTATATGTTGTGAATGACTCTGAGCTACAACTACAACACATTTACTGTATTAGTGATAGAATTGACTGAATTGCAGCCATTTTTGTCTTTGCAAAGGTCAGTGACCTTTGGCAGACATCCTAGTTTGGGTCATGTCCAAAAGTTAATCAGTTGTAATTGTAAAGCCAGTGATTAGATCCTGAAATGTTCATTCACATCTGTTCAGTGGTTCATGAGATCTGCAAACAAAAATTACTTCAATAGCTGAGGGCAAACATTTTACACACAAATCTTATGCAAACAGTTAGCGCTCAGGGCATGTGATAGTATCTGCCTCAGCTACATGAAGCTTTAGCTCAATATCTGTAAATCTGACAGAGTAGTAGGAATTTTTTTTTAATGTATTTTATTTTATTATTTGAAAAGATTCCTGTGTTATGTTGGTCATCTGGATTTAGGTTGACATCAAACTGAATCAGTTTTAGACGTATACCTCCAACAATTACTCCGTAAGTTTCATATAAAATATTTCTATGGTTCATCTTTAATTGACGAGAATAAAAATACCCCAGTCTAAAAAAAAACTAAGTCTGGTCCTCTGGACATTCAAAAAAACAAAACAAAACAAAACAAAAAAGTAGAAACGTTTCGTCTTTTGTCCGAAGACTTCCTCAGTCTGAGACGAAAGATGAAACGTTTCTACTTTTTTGTTTTGTTTTGTTTTTTGAATGTCCAGAGGACCAGATTTAGCTTTTTTAGATTTTTCTACCTGGATTATTGAGCATGCATCAGAGCAAAAATACCCCAGGTTTATTTTCAGTACCATGTAATCTAATGAAAAGTCTTATCTCTGTTAATGCATGTATCCCTACAACTATAAGCAGTGATGAGTTCATGGGATTCTTTATAAACAAAATTGTTTCAATTAGGGGAAATAAAATCAAACTAACATTCCTAGTTTCGCCTCTGGTTCTGTGTCAGATGAGACAACTTTAAAAAAATGTCAGTACTTGATTTATGTTTGGACTGTTTTGTCCTGTTGAGCTCTCTGAATTGTCAAAAATAATAGCTTCATCCAAACCATCCACATGTTTGCTAGATCTCATCCCAACCAGGCGATTTAACGACATATTTCCCTCAATTAATAACCACATCTTGGATCTGCTTCATTTGTCTCAAAATAATGGCTACATATCACAGAGCTTTAAGATTACTGTAATTAAACCTTTACTTAAGAAACACAACCTTGACTCAGGAATCCTAGACAAGTTTAGACCTATATCAAATCTAACTTCCATCTTGAAAATTCTAGAGAAGATAGTTGATGGTCAGTTACGTGGTCATCTGCAAATAAATAATCTGAGTTTCAGTCAGGGATTAGAGCTCACCACAGCACTGAATCTGCACTAGGGAAAGTCACTAATGATATTCTCATGGCCTCTGACAATGGACAGGTGTCTACACTGGTCCTGTTAGACTTCAGTGCTGCATTTGATACAGATGATCATAAGAGACTTGAATATGATATTGAAATTACAGGAATGGCTCTAAAATGATTGAAATCATAGTCATCTGTTAGATTCCAAATTTTAAATGTAAATAATGAATCTTGAAGTTAGTCACTCATGCAGTTCCTCAGTGTTCAGTGCTTGGATCAATACTCTTTGAGATGACTTCTGTTGTGACTTGGCGCTATATAAATACATGTAAACTGAATTGAATTGAAACAACAGACACACAGACACATGCAAAACCATCATATTCTGCCCTCACCCTTCAGTGGCAGGGGATAAATGCCTAAATCGTACAAACTTAATCTGCCTAGCAGGTAATGTTTTGGCTATTTGGAAAATTTTAAAGTGCATCATGTCTCTTTGGCAGTAGATTTGGATTTTGTAATTATTATTAATAGACAACACAATGATATGAAATGGCCTTTTAATATTTTATGTGAGATGTCATGCAAAGTTTTGATGATTTGAGATAGCACTATTTAAAAGAAGAAACCCTCACTGAATAACTTTTTTTCATTATACAAGAAAGTATAGCAGTGGAAACGGGGCTTGACAAATATTTTAAAATTGACAAAATAAATTTCTAAAATCTGTCCATATAAATAAAATATACCTAAATATAATCTTAAATTATTTTAAGTCCAGCTCTGATGTTTCACAAAACACTTAAAAAACAAAAATCATGTCTTAAATGCTGATTTCTAGTTTTCTAAATAATATTTATATCAGTTTTTGAAACAGTCTGTGTTTATCAGACAGACAAAAAAATTGTGTCTGTCAACTTTTAGACTGGATATTGTCATTTTGGGATGGTCATTTCAGGATTACAAAAACTTAAATATTTTGATTTTCCAATATTAAAAATAAAACATTATTATATTGGTAATCTTTTTTTTTTCTTTTCCTTTTTGATAAATCCTTTAGTTAGGGTTGGCTTGTTATGCTGCTTTACTACTGGATGACAAATGACCTCATTTCCTTCAATTAATTGCTAAAATTTAGTAGTTTTAATTTGATATAATTTCTATCTTAACATATCATCATGTTTTATGTGATTCTTGACCTGCCATTGTGTATCTGTTCCTCTCAAACCCAGCTGGTCAAAGCAGATGGCCGCGTGAGGGAGTTTTTCCTTTCCACTGTCGCCTTCATGCTTGCTCAAGATGAGAGCTCTGAGATGGAGTTAAATTCGAACCAGTCTGCTCCTCAGAAAAATAATGTTAAATTATTATTTTTATATATGAATGTTTCTGTTCAGTGCCCTGAGATGAGATTACCTGAGATTCTGGGTTCTGTTGTGACTTGGCGCTATATAAATAAACTGAATTGAATTAAAATTAAATGTTCAGTTTACCAATAGCAACAAGGAGCTGTATCAAGTTGGTAATTTTTACTTCATTGGTTACACTCGTCCAGTAAAAAGGTCCAAATATCACATTAAAGTTATTTGTTCAAAATAGATGTATTATGTTACTGTTGCAGTGACATAATATCTAACTGTCTTTTATTTACATGTAATGAATCTGTATTGTAGCAAAAAGTAAAAGGTTTTCATATTTTATAAATGCAGATAATTTTTAATTTCCCCAAAATTATATTACCACATAATCCAACAAACTGGATTCTTTTGGTTTTACTTTTTTGCATGACTTGATGTTTGTAAAGCTCTTAGTATGGTGTCATGTTTAATTTTTTCCACCATGGAGTGAGCAGATAAACTATAATTTACTCAGCCAAACTCTGGGAACATCATCAGGTGTGCTGGGAAGATCAGAAGTGCTGTGTGATCAGTCCAACTGGAACATAGAGTCCAAAAGGTGTAGAACTGGGACTGACATGCAGCTGAATGAAAGTGCTGTGTGTATGGCACAAATAAAAAGTCCCGGTCCAATCTGGCACTCTGAGACTCTACATCAAAGTGCAGTGATTGTCTTGAGATGCCTAAATCTCCAGAATGGGAATAAAGAAAATTACAGTTCAAAAAGCCACATACAGCTGTTCCTTGACGGTTATGACCTGCAGCTGTGTTCTTTATGTCTACAACTCATTATTTACAATACTGACTAATAACTATGATATATGCGACAAAAGGAAATGATGCGGTTTTGCATGTCTGCATCCCTGTGTTTTTGCAACACGGCTGAAATAAGTGTGAAAAATGTCCCCTTGGTCTGACTTTTTTCCTCACCTTATTCCCAATGTCATTCATTTGCCACCGAAGGTAACAAGCCTTTTCCACTCGGTGCTCTGTAACGGCAGACCTTTAATAGCCATTTCCCAGCGTGGCGAGAGGAGAGAGCGGGAACATGTTTATTTGTGTGTCTGCACATGCTTCTACAATGATTCTCTCTGCTCCACTCACCCAGCTGCTGGCTGGAGGAGTGATTCATGGGCCTGACAGATGCCTGGTGCAGCTGGATCTGTCCTTGATCATCCCAAAAGCCTGGACAGCACTGTCATTCACCATTGCCCAAATTATCTCTGTATTGACTGCAGAACCCTCTGTGACAGCGCTGTAATGGCTAATTACCCAGGATGCTTTGGGTACTTTTAAGCCCCAGAGTGTTCCCTGGCTGTCTTGTATGGCTGCTGCTGCCGTTTTGTGTCGCTGTGAGGGCTGCTGTTTTCTCTGCCCCACACCTGAGCTCCACAGCATGGAGATCTTGGAGCAAAACGTCCAGAGAAACACATATAGCTTCTCTGAATTATGCAAGCAAGAACACGTCTCTTTTGGTATTGGAATGAATTGTGAACATGCTGTTTACGGTTTGTCTGTTTCTTTCTTCCATCTCTGCGTGTCGGGGGAATTACCTTCAGAAACACTCAGTTAATTATCAAAATCTGTCTAAAGATGGCAGGAACAGTAGTCAAAATCAGTCTGTAAATAAGACAGTGTGCTCTATCTCTGGAAAAAGATAGTTTACTGTAAGGACATTTGCAAGTCTCATGCTGCAAAGTCTGAGGTGACTTTTAGGGTGATAGAAGTGCATGAACAGAGAAACAGAGAGAGGTGAGGAGAAGGTGAGGGAATGGAAGGTACAAAATCCCATTCTGACTGTTAGAGAAGATGATGAGCTCCCCTGAGAATGGACGGAAGAGAAAGGGAGCAGCTTTTCCTCACAAAGATTCTGGTAATTTGCCACATCCTGTCCGCACACCCAACATGGAGGCCACTCTGTGCTTTTGATTACCAGGATAACAAACCCATCCCCGCCCCGCTCCTCATTGTCCTCTCCTCCTCCTCAGGCTTCTTCCTCCTCCTTTCAGCCAGCGACTCCACCTCCCAGGCTCCCTTCTTGCCATGAGGGTAAAAATGAATGGCCTGTGCTGCTGTCTGCAGGCAGTGGAAGAATGGACACCAAATAAAGTGATAAAAGCTGAGAGGATGACCCTGACTCAGTTCACAGCTGTGGTCATGATGGACAGAGTCATTATCATGACACCAAGGCCTCACCTGGATAGTAGTTTGAACAAGACCGTTAGCTGCAAACACTGGAGAACACATTAGTTTACTAATCTTGTTTTGATTTGAAAGTCAATGTCTTGTCCACTCTTTAAATGAATCCCAAGCTTAAAGCGTTACAGGGATGGTTTAGATATTTTAAAATGTTCTGTTGAAAGATTATGAATAACAAATGAGATCTGATTTGTAAGATGGCAGTGATCTATTTTGGTAGACTTTTTTTTAGTTTATTGTGTCCTTTGTTTTTTTAGATCAAGTGCAAGTTCAAGAATCTTTTTTATCCCCAAGGGGCAATTTGTTTCACCGTCAGTAGATGTAAAACATCCAGAGACAAACCATTAAGACTTTAAAATAACAGCAATCATCACTGTTTGTTGAGAAGCCTGATTGCTATGGCATGAATGAGTTTGTCAGTCTGTTCGTTCAACATCTGGGCAGCAGACACCTGCATCCAGATGGAAGCAGCCTGAACTCACCATGGAGTGGGTGAACAGGATCTGCCAGAATCAGCCTGGCCTTGTTCTCTGACCTCGTCTGGTGTAGGCCAGTGAGGTTCTGTAGGGCTATGTCAGCCGTTTTGCTGCACATACTGTATTAAGATTTCTGAAAAGATGCAAAGATGCAGCAAGATTTAATGGCAAAATTCTCAATTTTTCATTTAACTATTATATTCTGCATTAAGTACAATTATCTTGTCAATCCAATCAGAATTAAATTATTTCTCAAAACTGATGTTGTTCAGCAAATACAATATTAATTGTCCAGGACCCCACTTCAGAGGGCCTGAACTATCTTTTCAGGACAATTAACATTAAAAACCCATACTGTACGACACCCCTAACATCATGGCTAGTAACCAAAATCACTTTCAGAAAACAAGCAAAGTGTGGGGGCCGTGGCCTTTCCCGTCTGGTCGCCATCTATCATCTCTGAGATGGCACTGCGTCTGCCTCGGCTTTATTTGCATCAGCTTTTGCACACGTTGCTCCGTGCATCCTGACTCCACAGAATCAAAACAAAGAGGGAGTTCCGGGAATGACACCACAGCTCTGCCCCGCTTCAGCACCACCACAAACATTCAGCTCAGGGGGGATGACGAGGCTGTATGAGTGCTGTGTTTGTGAGTCCTTTCACTGAACAGGCAGTGGGAGGGTCAGATATTCCTTGGGGTAAAGGGGTTAGAGGGGTGTGTGTGTGTCTGTGTTACCAGTCACCTGCTGCTAAATCCTATTAACAAGGCCTGAGGGTTAAACCAACCATCACCATTAAAGGCCTGTCAGAGAAAAGCCCACAAATAGAGGGGCTGATTGTTACAACTCACAAATAATTAGGTGCTTTGATAGAGAATAATCAATTAGTTGTAATAGGAGGAGGCTTGACATTTTGGAGTGCACCAGTAAAAAGACAAAAATATGGAAAAAGATGGCTTTTTGTTGTTGTGCTACAACCATGTTTTTGAAGGACAGCCAATCAATAAAACACATACATTTAATCACGTTGAAGTAAAATGTTTTATTTTATTTTACTTTTTTAAATTTCCATATGGGTATTTATATAATATTTGGTTTGATTAATAGTCCTAAATAGGAAAAAAAATCAAATAACAAAATTCAAACATTGCGTGACACTTAAAAATGCACACATCAAAACAAATAATATTGGTTTTTTTTAATCTATTCATCATTCTAAATGTGAGACATTTCACATAATTTCATGAAAATAAATATTCATTAAATTGATCCTTATTTCTCTTCAAGTGATTTCTCACACTAAAAGGTGGGAAACCGGTCACAAGGGATTAACGATCCAATACCAACTATAATCTGCTTAATCTTTTATTTGAGGCTTGACTTTAAAAGACAAGTTTACTCAGTTTTTACAGCAGGCCATGTTATCTACAGGAATTACCCGCTGGTGCTGGTGAGGCTCTTGCAGCCGATATTCTCATTCAAGGTTTCGAGTACCATTGTGAACATTTCCATATGTTTACTAGCATGAAGAAAACGAGGCGAGAAAACAACTGGCAAAGCAAGTGTTAAATAAGATGAGAAGTGACAGTTTACATCTCCAGCCACAATTAACACGTTGATAGCGCTTTTCGCTGGCCCCCTCACAGTGATAATGCCTGTTGTCAAATCTGTTTAGCACGCCAAATCTCCTGGAGCCTTCAGCTAGGCAGCAAGCTTTTGACAGATTGAAGGTTCAGAGATAGGCTATCATGACAGATGGAAGCTGGCATCGATGTTCAGCTCTCGCCAATCACAGGGGACCTGCCCCCCCTTATTCTGTGGGGCACAGCTCCGCAACCTCCTCCTCCACCCCCCCTCTGATGGGAGCAGGGGATGGCATTGTTAAGCAGTGCATCTGTGAGACTCAGTCTCCTCTGATGGAAGCATAATGCAAAGAGCTCTCAAGCAAAAGACGGCCACTGCTGTAAGCGCTTTTCAGATATGATGGGAGGCTAGCTCTGGGGAATAGTGGAGGAGAAAAAGTTTGAAACATTTTGAGGAGCTGAGGAGGACCCAGGAGAAAGCAGAGTGACTGCAGCAAGCTTCAGCTATTCAGTAATGCCATCATTAAATTTGATTATTACCCAAATGCTGGCAAATGCTCTGTACAGTCACACCACAGTGGAGTTTGACAGAAAGATTTACTTGATCACTCTTCATATCTGATGAGTAAAAAAACACTTTTTTTATATGACCAACAGAATCACACCTGTTAAATACTGCGTACTGAGAAGGAAAATCAATTTAGATAGGCTTGGCTTGTGTATAAAATCCTCCTTAGAACTCATGCTACAGTATGATTACCCTTAATGAGATCCATCTGAAACGGTGGCACAGGAGAAACTCATTAAACTGAGCTTGTTCTAATCAGACAAGCTATATGAATTTTGCAGACATCAGAAATTGTTCTGAAAAAGAAAAAAAAAAAAAAACACATCGGAGCCCCTGAAACAGAAGAAGGGCGCTGATAATTAAGTATCTGCCATGCGTCGATGATATCACGAGTGTTAATGATCACTATAATGACAGTTCAAGCTGCATTCTGTTGATTTACAATGCACCTACTGCGAGGCACCACTGTGACAACCACTGCAGCAATCACACTCAAATGAAAAGTTTACAATTGATTTAAAAGACATAATTTAAACCCGCAGCAATGTTTCAGGAAAGGAATCAAATGCTTACTTGCACTAAAACGCTTTTTTTTTTTTTGCAGGTAGAGATGTTTGAGGCGTGGTGATGTTGATTTACTTGCAGCCAGGCAGCTCTCTAAGTTGTTTGGTCTCTCTCCACCCTGTTTAGGCGAACACATTGTTGATTCAGACCCATCATGTTGAGGCTTGAGGTCACCCTGTCTCAGGCTTGGCTAGTTAGCAGCAGCCCACCTGATGGCCCAGAGGAAATCACAGCAGCCGCACTCACAGGAGAGGGCCTGACAGCCAGGCCCTGCACCAGAGAGAGGGGTCCAGACTCCATCCATGGGGGTGGAGAGAAGAGGGTCAGTATGGGGGCAGGGAAGAAGAAAGAAAAGGAGTGTTCTGGAAAGGATGGATCCTTCAGAGGAGGAACTAAAGAGCAGTGGTGAGTAGTCATGACAGTAAATGTAATAACTGGGAATAAGCTAAAAGATGAACATTAAATAAAGATAAGAAATCAGAATCAGAATAAGCTTTATTATCATACGACGAGAATATGTCCATACATTCGTCCGAAAGAAGAGCAGAGTGCACGTAGCTGCTGCTGTGATAGTGCGGCCTTCTTATCCTTTGTTGATTTATTCAGGCAGACTATTTATTTTTTTTTTTTTTTGGTCAGCCTTGATTCTGATACTTCCAAGATCCCAAATGGTCAGATTAGGGTGCATTCTACTGGTCCGTGCTTATGAGTCTCTTCAAGGTTGTTTTCATGCTGACGAGTCCAAAGCCGCAGGTGGCCTGTGATTCAAATCACGTCAATCTTAGCTCATAAATCAGCTGATTTTGAGTCCTCAAAGCACGAACCAAACCTTCACATAAGCAGCAGCCTGACGAGGGCCAAATTAGCTGCGGCCGTCTTCTTTGTATGTTGATAAACCAGGAACCAGATGATTCTAAAAACAGGTAACCTGTTATCATAAATCCAGTTATATGCAATTTCGGTGTCCTCGATCGACAGCAGAGGTAGACACATCACATTCCACTTCCCAGAGATATATCCAGCTGCATGTGACGTCTGAGCAGATGAGGGTTCTCCAGGACCCTGTCGCTTTGTCGAAACGATTTTGCCATTTGCGACAAAAGTCCAGTTGGTCAGATCCAAAACTGTAGTTTTCATTTTAGAAGCTGTGTAAAAAAATATATATAGGAGCTCCTATAAACAGACAGAGAACAAATAAAACAGGAGGAGAACAGGGGGAGGGAAGAAAAGCATGCGCCTTGTTCCAGGGCCAGTGTTGAAATAAGCAGAAATAAATAAATAAAGATAAAATGTGTGTTAAAGATATAAATCAGATCTATCAAAGTAGGTTTCTTTGAAAATTCCGAGCAACAATTGTATTAGCTGTTGTAGTTATTCATATTAATCTTATTCAATAACACATTTTTTTTTTTTTTTCCGAATTTGCTCATTTTTGACCAGAAAAACAAAAGTTAGTCCAAACAAGTCCAGCTCCAAAGTTTGGTACTGTCTCTTATAGCAACTCAAGTCTCAAGCAGTTTACAGCATTTCATGCTAAAGCTATTTTATAAACCTTTAGAGTCCCATCAATTTCAAATTACATGTTTATTCCGGTCAAATGTATGATATTTCTGCTAGAAGAGCCCCAGGCTGTAGTGGAACAGCTGCTGCCACTTGCAAATAACCACTGGCATTTATGTAAATAACATTTGTTATAGAAAACAACATTCAATCTTCTGAAGTGTCCTCGTTAAGGTGGAAACAAAGTTTTTAATGCTTTTCATATCCGATTTCCTCTCTATGTAAATGTATTACCAATCCACTAAGGTGTGCCAGGCTCCTCAGTGGATGAGTGCTTGCAGACCAAAATTTCAGTGACCGCGCTGATTGGGTGCAGTGAAGTACAAGCTCTTTCCAACTAAAATGGCAGCACCAAAGATACAAAAGACTGAACATTAAACCACAAATAGAAAAGAAACCATACACAAACACATTTTGAAACTTGCTGCTTTCAACGTTTGGGTAATTTATCGCTCAGGCACCACAAGAATACAAAATCTGCATGTAACACTTGGTAAGGAATCATTCAAACTTTGTTCCTTCTTCTTTTCATTTGGACAGATAGTTGACAAATGAGCCCATCATCACCACCCCTGGCTGCAATAAAAACTGTAGTGCAGTTGAATTTTGAAAAAGAGAACAAATGCGCCCATACGGTTGCTGTCATGGAAGCAGAACGTCATGGACAAGGCCTTAGGTGTTTAAGAATGGTCATGAAAAGCATGTCTGAGGTTAGGACATGCTGCCTTCAGGTGACTAGCCTTTCAACCAAGACAAGACTAGGTGGCCTTGGCTCTTTTTCTAAGTTTTATTTAAACGTTATTATCTTCCAGTCTTAGATTATATTTATTCTGCGGCTTGGAACTGTCTCAACCCTGGGATTTTATTTTTTTATCAACATTTGTTTTGTAATAACTTAATAAAAATCAACAGGCTTCTCTGTCTCCCTTAGCTTTTCTGCAACACCACATAATGCAAAAATGACAGCAATGAAATGTTTATAAAATAGCATTTGCATGAACTTAACACGATGTTGGATTGTATGACCCAAATTTAGCAGACGGATGAAGACACAGACTCAAGAATAAAAAGTAAGTGAGTTTATTTACAAAGTACTTAAAAAAAATTGGCTGTAAGGAAAAGGGGAATAAGGTGAGTATTGGCAGTTTTCTAATTACTTGACAGTGGAAAGTTATTTGTTGCTAATAGTTTTACTTATGGTTGTTTTGCAGGTCATGTTGGAGAGGGGGAGAAATGAGGTCTTAGAATTCCAAAAGGCAGCTGAAGGCGTGATCCAGAAGAGGTGAGTAATGTTGGAGGGAGTGACGGGTTGAAGATGCTCAGTGTTTTGGTCCAGCCTGATATTTGGTGTTTGCAGGAACAGGATGATGACAGGGCGAGGCCACAAGGACTGAGGAGGTTTCAGGAGACACGGAGGAGCAGGACTTGAAGGACACAAGAAGTTGTCATAATGTTCCAGCGTCGGATAAATGACTGCCAGGAGTTCCAGTACACAGCAGAGCAGTCATCAGGATCAGATGCAGGTGTGGAAGGGTGGATGATTGAATTGATTATTTAATTCAGTTTATTTATATAGTGCTAAATCACAACAGAGCTGTCTCAGGGCACTTACATGATAGAAAAGCCAATTAGTAAAGTTCTCTTAGGAAGCCAACAACATCCATGCTCAATAATCCAGGTATACAACCCAACAATTTTCAGTCAGGTCATCTGGACAGTTTCTTTCTTGCTTTCTTTTTTTGTGCTGAAACGTTTCACCTTCTATCCAGAAGGCTTCAGTCAAGAAAACACATCATAAAACTGATTCTTCCCCCAACAGCTTACTCCAAAGTGAAACAAACCAGTTATGTTGGTGCTAAGATGGTCTCTTTGGGACGCCCCCTCCTCCGGTGCCGGCCCTCTCCCTCATCAACAGTCATGTCAAACT
>JARVLU010000255.1:18606267-18621143 GCA_031762415.1 Simpsonichthys santanae
GTAATGTTTTTATTTTGCATTTTATTGTTGGATGTAACTGGGACCCTGTGTACATAATTTTGTTTCATCACATGTACAACATGTGTTGCAAATGACAATAAAGATTCTCTGACTCTCTGACTCTGATTTGCTTGTACAAAGTGCAAATACAATAAATTAATAAAAAATACATTTAGAAAGATTTTGCTTTTTACGATGACTGTTGTATTTAAACAAATAGCTCAGGTCTTTAATAGCAGGGTTCTTTGAAAAGATTGTCAACAATCAACATGTTGTGGATGACTCTTTCAACCTCAATTGGGAGAAATAAAGTTTAATTCCGACCAATGAGTTATAACAGCTAGTCCGTGCTTGCTTTATAATTATTACATTACACAACTGATTGCAATTTTTTTTTTCATTCAGTCAACCTTTATTTAAACAGGTTAGTCCCATTGAGCCACAAGGACTAAATTACAAGAGCGACCTGGATTTTAACAAAGAGTGATGACAACAATGGACAACAATGTCAATGATTTACGTGACATTAGTTTACATAAAAGTTGTTTTTTTACAAGCACAAGTAGTGGCAGAAGCAGCTTGCTGTAGCAGAAATGTCCAAATATGTTGGAATCACAGTGCTGTTGTTCGATGTATTGTTTTTGCGTCTTAGCTCATATCTTCAATCATATTACTGTTTTTTTTTTTTTTTTTTTTTTTGGATGTAACTTGTAACTGGGACTCTGAGTACAAAGTACACAATTTCGTTCCACCCCATGTACCACATGCGATACGAATGACAGCAAAGAACCTTTACATGTGTTGACAATGGCAAAATAACTGGTTTTCAATTAAATTTTTATTTTAAATAAATGAGTTTCTACTAAACATGTTTTCCTCTTGTAAAAGTCCAGAATTTATATATTAAATTCACTTTTATCTGTAATCATGTTTTTGTTTTTACAACCATTAAGTTTTTTCAAGCCTGTACCTCTCTGTAGTTGAGCAGCTTATCTCAAAGAAAAGCAGCAAGAGACTGCAGGACATAAGAACTACCGTAAACACTAGAAAAACTGTGCTACCTTAAATTAAATATAATACTAGCTGGAAAATCTATACTGGATAAAATGGATTACCATACATGTTAGAAAAGAGGCCCCAGTTAGAGTGAATTGCTGTAAATGGATGGGAAGCTGTGCTATATGAAATACATTACTGTAAAATGTAGAAAAGTTTACCTTGTAAAATGAAATACAGTAGTCCCTCGATACTTCACGGTTCATTTTTCACTAATACGCTATAACAAGGTTTATCAAAGTACCATACCATACCATACCATACCATACCATACCATACCATACCATACTATACCATACCATTTTATTTATAGAGCACTTAAAACAGCCACAAGGCCAACCAAAGTGCTGTACAAACAAAGAAACAACCGGCATAGGCAACATACAAAATGAAGTACAAAAAATAGACATTAAAAACGTTGCAGATAATAAATATAACAACCAAACACAGATCAACTGGCGTTGAAAGCAACGGAATAGTAGTGAGTCTTTAAACGGGATTTGAAAACCGAGCGGGAGTAAGATTGGACGTGACACAATAGGCTGATTGATGGATGAGCCATGGATTGTTTATTTAAAATAAATTATTTTTGAATGATTTTACATGCACATATTTCTCCAGCTGCATCAGCTTTTTGATGGGTTAACCCTTTAATGTCCAGATGCACCGATCGACTTTTGTCTTCCAACTTAAAATTCAAAGTATGCCACATCATAAAATCATCAATCACAAATTATAAGCGTTAAACGTTATTGTTAAATATTTTAGAACTTCGATGTTCAGTTGTTTCAGTGTAATTGATGAAGAAATACATTTCTGCACCATGTTTCTGCTGCGTAAAGGGTTAACCCTTTGCTGTACGATTTCTCTACAACTTAAATTTAATACTGTAACATTTTGAATAAACAATCCATGCAGCATGAATTGTTTATTTAAAATGTTACATTTAAGGGGGGAGACTGGGAGTAACAGCTGATGAGTGTGATTGCTGCCTGGCGCATGTCATGACAAAGTTTACTGAACTTGAACTTGAACTTGGACTACTGTCTCCCTACTTCACGGTTTTCACTTATCGTGGGTGAGCATGGTCCCTAACACCTGCGATAAACGAGGTACCACTGTACTGTGAATATAGAAAAGCTGCACTGTGTAAATTAATTACAATAATTATTAAAATGTCAGTACTGTACAAGTAAAATGTGTTTATATATTTAAAACATATATATATATATATATATATATATATTAATACAAATAAATTTTACTATTGACGTTGTTCGACAAAGGACTTTTTTTTTAGTCTGAGTCTCAAACATGGGCCACCTCCTGGGAAACCCCTAGTCTAAAAGTTTATAAAACACCTTCCATATGACCTGCTAAAATTAATTACTAGCTAATCAATCCAGTCAAAATTAAACGTTATGTTTTCAAAGAGCTATCTACAATAGATATTAACTGTTTGTGATGTTTCCAGAGAATGTCCCTTCTAAAGATTGAAACGATCCATTTAGGGCATTTGAAATGATTAGACTTAAATTTGTTTCAGCTTGATTAATATGTGATCACTTGGAAAGAAAATTGTGATGGACGAGAAACTCACTTATACAAAACTGAATGCAATTCTAAAGCAGCCATTTGGTTTATCATTGGTCTGATTGAAGAGCGAATGAGCTTCACGTTGACTGCCTGGTTGCCAAACCTCTCTGTCAACCTAACTAGCGGTCTAGGATGGTGTGAATGTATACTTAACTCCCTGTCACTTAGCAAGGCATGCACCCTGAGCCTCCATCAAGACAAGCTAAGTAAGATGGAAGACGAGCAGGCTTTGGCTGGAAAGGAGACGGGAAATGCCACCTTTGGTGAGCTCACCCGGGACCAAAATCTCTCAGCCTTATTTGAATGTTGTGCTAAAGGGTGAGAAGATTCAGAGTGTGTGTGTGTCTTTCACATCGTTAATATAATTTCTATTGTAGAAATGTTAGGGTGCGGCTGCTTGAAAGATTTCCTCCAAACTTGGAGCATTCACGGGAAAATCCTTATTCTGGCTCATCTTTTCTCTATTTAAATTTCCCATGCATTAGCATTGCAAACTACATTGTAAGCGGAGGAAATCGAATCATCTATGTCTTGAACCATCAGGCTTTGTGCAAAAAAAATAAAAGAAAAGAAAGAAAAAAACAAGCTGGAACCAAAGGCATTTGACACAGCAAAGTGAAGGGGAAAATGTTTTATGTATGAAGCACAGAATCAAAACTGTATATAACGAATAGGACATATCTTAAGCCAACTTTTTTCTAATTAGCTGAAGGATTCAGTTGCAAAGTGGTTCGACCTGTCTGATGCCGCTGCAGCTCTGAGGTCTAATTTGCGTAAACTTGGTTCATTATCTCAACTAGGAGGGTTTCATTAAAAACCAACTTGGTTTTGGGACTGTTTCGAGCAAACTTACAAAACCAGCCAGCTCTTCTCATTTGCTCCGTGTGTTGGATGTGTTTCCTAATGAACGGCTTACAACAATGTGACCTGCCAGTGCAAATAATTAACCTTAAGTGAAACCAATTACATACTTCCTTGCTATCGGGACAGTCTCCAAAAACCAATCGTGTATGGCTTTCTCTTGATGGAAAAACACTAAGTAGAGGATTGTTCGCTATTCTGTAGCAACAAATGGACACAGAGAAGTTTTTTTTTTTTTTTATGTTCAGAGAAACATCTAAAGAGGAAGAAGATAAACAACAATTATGCTGCTCTTCTTGTCAGCGCAGCATGCCTCGGGTCAGTCCATGTGAGATCACTGCTTTGGTGCGCTCTCGAGCTGGAATAAGAAGTGCACCCGTTTGCGGCCGGGCTTTTGACTGGCAGATGGGACCTGGAGACTGCGTGTGTGTGTTGTGAGCTGCCTCTGAATGCAGAAGCGAGGTGGTTGTGGTGGTGGTGGGGTTATTCAGACATAAACTTCCGCTGTCAGCATGGGCAATCATGGCACTTCATTGTCCAGCAGCATCATTACAATATGGTTATCATCTGAGCTTGAGTCTGACACCTTCTCCAGGACCTCTCCAATCACCCCCATAGTAGGCTTCAGTAGCAGGCAGTCAGGGCAAATCTCTTCTTTGTGCTTGTCTGCCTTAATAGACTGGATGTCACTTCTGCCTGTGGAATGTGCCCGGTCTTCAGCTGTCAGTCAGAGGCGCGGGTGTCAGGCCGGAGCGTGGCTGGAGCCGTCTGGATTAGAGGGTAGTTACCATAGCTGTCAGATTACTGACAGCCTGACACCCCCTCTCCCAACTTCCTTTTATTGTTTCTTTGTTTCTCTCAAACATCCTCCAGATGGGAGAATTACCAACCAAAGAAGAGAGAGAGAGCAATAGAGAGGAGAGCGATGGAGAGCGCGAGGAAGGAGGTGGATACAAAAAAGCCGAGACGCGTTTTTAAAAGTTCTACGCCACGTTAGTTTTTTGATGAAGCTCTTGGTGGAAGGAGAAGAAACGGAAAAGAGGAGCATTCCACCTATTCCCACCTCTCCTTGTTATCTTTGGTATTCATGTCAAGATAGGTGATTGTGTCGGTCATTAGTGTTCCCTTATACTCAGCAGAGCGTCTTTAGTTAGTACCTTTGAGGAGTGCTTCTTCGACTTCCTGAATATTCACCTCTCTCGTTCATCTGGAGATGTGTTCTTTAATTTCATCTTTTCTTTTAAGCAAAGATGAATTGCTTTAACGTTAGGATGTAGACAGGCATGGAGAAATCACTTGAACAGAAGGGGTTGTAATGAATTATGGAATCACTCAAGGTTTCAGGAGAAAGTTTTAATGATTGAAAATACTGTGGGTAGGCCACGGGTCAGCACTTGTCTTTACATTTTTTTTTCCTTCATCCACCTCATTTCAGCCACCCATTATGGGCAACACTGTCATTCTGTCTTTGTTAAATGAGAACTGGACTAAAAGCAAACTTTGCATTAGATTAGACCAAGTTCCAGTGTCTGATCTGCTTATCGTTTGCAAGAATACAGTGATTTGATTCTGTACATCAAACCCATTTTTATTGATCAAATCGCAGTCAAATGAAACTAATCTTTTTTTTTTAAGCGATGCATCTCTCACTGTCTTGAAAGTCAAAGTTTTAGACAGTCTGTTGGCTCTCAGAGTACGAGTTGGGAATGACTCTCAACTACTACCACCACAAATTGTTGCACAATACTTGGAAAAATACTTACCGGTAAATGCATTTTTTTGCGTTTGCTCATGTTGTGGCAGCCATCTTGAATCAAGTTAACTCTAAAAGTAATCAGTTGTAGATGTACTAATCTAATGATCATTATGGTTCCACTTTACAACAAGGCTCCACTTGTAGATGGCTAATAAATAATTTATAGATATGTTATTAATTCCTTTATAAACACTATAAATCATTAATAATTGTTTATTATGCAGTAATAAAGGGCAACAGAGATAAAAAAACTGACCAGTTTCTTGCCAAATCTGTTCACCTATATATATTTAATCTGAGTTGTTATATTAAACATTTCAGAATAAGTTACCTTGTAAGTACAATAAGCATTTGTAAACCTATTTCTTTAGCATAAAATATTGTACTTTATCACTCATTACAAGTATCTACAACTAATATTAAATCCTAAAATAAAAGTTTACAAATGCTTATTGTGCTTAAGGTAACTTAGTTTGAAATGTTTGATATAACAACTCTTGATGAAATATATAGGTGAACAGATTTATCTCACTATTTAGCAAGAAACTGCTCAGTTTTGTCTCTCTATCACCCTTAATTAATGCATAATAAACAGTTATTAGTTTATAAAGTGTTAATAGAGGAATTAATAAACTATTTATAGCCATCTATTAAGTGAGCATTATTGTAAAGTGGTACCATTATTTATTTACAAAGTATTTATTTTTTGTAGATTTAGCAATTTCTGTCCTGTCATTCATAAGAAATTTTGCTAACTAACTGACTAACTGAGTTGACCTCAGTATTTTAGGCCAAAGTTTATTTATTTATTTATTTATTTATTTATTTATTTATTTATTTATTTATTTATTTATTTATTTAATTGTATGATTTAATAGCATTTAGAGTACATGCTGGAGATAACTCTCAGTTACCTTGTTAAGTTTTGGATCAACATCTGTAAAGAATTGACTGAGTTTTAGCCATTTATATGTTTGCAAAGGACAAGTAGCTGTGGTGGCCATCTTGAACTGAGCTGCCTCCAAAAGGTAATTAATTGAGAAGACACATCCATTTGATTACAGTTTGTATGTTTCATTAAAATTTGTCAACTACTTCATGAAATAATTTGCAAGCAGACCAAGGAACACACATCAACTTACGTAATTTCATAATCGTTTACTAATGGTGGGCATTAATAACAAGAAAATGCTAATCTTGATTTTAAAATAGAGGAACAAAATTCCAAAATTGTTACACAGTTATAAAATAAAACAAAAAAAAGAGCGCTTATGTGTGTAAAATACTTTGATTTTCAAAGACTGGCTGTTGAATTTTACCATAAAAAACAACAAAAGGCAAATTACAGTTTGCCCTGACCTCCAGTCTCCTCTAACAAGTCAGGCTACAAAAATCTGCCATGCCATCCTGTATATGAGTAAAGATAATGAGAAACGCTGGATGCAAAACAATTAAAGTTAGTTACATGAGCACAGGTTAATATTCTCTCATGTCCCCGTTCTCTTACATTTCCCTGCTGTCTTACATGAACCTTAATGAAAGTTATGAGACCTGTCCACAATGATAAGCAGTCACTCAGGCGTGCTCGGTGTCAAGGCTCTCACATTATGCCTCCCCTTCAGCCTATGTTTTGCATAGCCTAAAGCATCTATTAAAATCCTCTTGTAAAATTCATAAAACAAAAATGTGGTGGGTCAAGTCTAGAGGGAGCCAAAGTAAGCTGCTTATTAGCAGGGAGTCGAAAACACAGATCCAATTACAGATCCTGAACAAGGAACACTAAGAATCAGCATTGGGGAATAAGTATTTTCCTTTTCTCTCCCCTTCAATTGGCCTAGGTGCAGAGGAGAGAGAGAGGTATCAGAGAGTGAGATCCACGAATGGTAATTACACTGGGAGTGTTTAGTGCATGAAGTCCAAGTTGGAGCCATTCAAGTACAAACTCATGTAAATCTTCACTTTGCTTCAGATCGTAAATTGGTCGGGTTTTAGAGGAATCCCAGAAGAAGAGGAGGAGAGGGGCTGCGCAGAGAGGAGCCCTGAGCTCCAGAGATATGTAAAGAATCTCTGTCTGGAATCTAAAGGGCTACAAATTAGACCTGACATTAGCCCTTTTCTTTCACCCAGCGAGCAGAATTTGAGTGAAACAGAATAAATAACTATAAGACGGCTTTCCCGCCCTTCTTATAAGATGACATTAATCCTTTCATGTGCAATGACAGCTTACAGGGTTTGACCCTCTCCCCTGACAGCCATATAAAACCAGGAGATTTCCTAAAATCTCACCAAGAACAAGCTTTTCCTAATAAGAGGTCCTGATGGAGGTCTCCACCTCACATTTAATACAGCAGTTTGCAGCACTGCTCAACAGATGGCTAAACTAATCAGCAACGTTGTGGATTTTAATTCAATTTAGACCCTTTTTTTATTTAAATAATGATGTGTCTTTAACAAGCACACTTGTTTGAGTAGTAATGGCTGAAGTGTCTCTCAAGCGTACAATAGTGTGAGGATTTGAGCCCTTTGAAAGGAAAAAGATCAAAGGCAGCAAGTCCTTGCGCCGCTGCCGAGTTTAAGCTGTGACCAGCACACACGCCCATCTCCACATCTCAGATGGCGCATAGTGGTGGGTGGCGAGCTGACTGATTGTCAAGAATACACTGTCAGCATCACTCCCTCTGCAGAAGACATGATATGGGGATAGTGTGTAGACAGTGGAAGCCTGCCCCAAATACCAGCAGTTCTGCAAACAGAACCATGTGTGACTTTAATAAGTAATGCAACTTCAACAAGTTAGCATGTTTTCTGCAAACTAGCCAAAGTATTTTTGAAGACAGTACATTTACTCAAGCAAATTGAGTGGTAAAAAAAGTTATTGAACAATCAGTGTCTTACCTGTTGCAGATAACCATTTAAAGCACCTCAGTTTCTATAGAACTATAGTTTCACTCTTACTGGATTGACAAGCTAACAGATAATGTGGATTGTTATCTTTAAACTATTACAATCTCAGAAATTGTATGGTGGTTAACTCAAATATATGTATATTTTACTTTTACATTGCTTTCCAAAATGCATAGTTTTGCTGGTAGAAACAATATAGTATTCCTGTTGCACCACATGCACTATAAATAATTTTTGTTATATATGTATGTGAGCAAGGAACCATATTTATATGCTTTTTGTTTCTATTGTACAGCACTTTGGTTGGCTTTGTTCTTTTTTAAAGTGCTATATAAATAAATTGGTATGGTACATGTAAATAACCATGCTAAGCAGAATTGTCGATGTTAAGGTGGAAATTTTAAGGTTTGATGTGTTTCAAGATGACAGGAATTCAATTCAAACAGTCCCATTCAGACTAGCTTGTTAACTAGTCAGTCCTGTCAAAAAAAAAACAAAAAAACATTTGTTTGTTCAAAATTTAAAAAACTGAGACAATATTTGTTCTTAAGCTTTCCAGAAAACTTTATGTCCACACACACCTAATGTAACGGTGACGTAACATTATGACACATTTGAATTTAGTGTGACTTTGAAAAGACTTTGAAGTTATCAAAAGATGCCGTGAATAATTTAAACACTTTCCTGACACTAAATATAACTAACATAATTTTTTTTTTTGGTCTACAAGTGATAAGATTGACCTGTTAATGCCTTATTATTGACGTTTTGTGGGGTTGTTGCAGGAGTTAGAATTCAGTACCGGTAGTTTAAAACATAAAAAAAGTTCATGACAGTATAGGAGGTACAGTATAGTTCCTCATTTATCTTGGGGGGATCCGTTACCCTGAAGCCCCGCGATAAGTGAAAAACCACAAAGTAGTAGTTTATTTTTGTATTATATTTAAATATACAAATTAAAGCATTTTAAACCCTTCCCACACTCTTGCAATATTCTAAACGCTCTAAAACAGCACAGAATGTCATGATCTCAGCTCCCAGCCTCATCTGCTCTTTGCCACCCACGAGCAGCCCTGGCCACACCCACTTCTCCACTCTGCAAGGAGAACAGCTGATCAGCTGCAGCAGGAAGTTCATCATGCAGCAGTAAGGGCTGCACAAACCTGCAGCAGGCACTAAATAATTAAAAAAAATATATACAAGTATTTTAAATTCCAAGCTGATGCGGCTCATCCATCAATCAGCCAATTGTGTGTCGTGTCCAGTCTTATTTTGAAAAACCGCGATAGAGCGAGTCCGCGATAAATGAACGTCGAAGTAGCAAGGGACTACTGTTAACCGTGTTTTTTTTTTAATGTTATGGTTTAGGTCAAGTTTGTGACTCTTCTTCTGTTTATCCTGCGAGTCTCACCTTCTGAGAGTCTTAAAATGACAAACTGTGTTATCTCAGGTTTTATTCTCTTTTATATACAGACATACACTCCACTGTTTCACACCTTGGCACACTGGAGTTATGTCAGGGGCTAAGCTGAGTGCAAGGGTCTCACATCCTTAAATAAATGTTAACACTGTGGTTTGAGTTAACAGAAGTCCCTGTACAATTACCAGCCGGGTGATACAGCGCTGACATTATCAAGTGGAAACCTTCATCACAAATAGTCCTCCTTCTGAAAGCAGCCACGGTATGGCCACTTTATATTCCATCACCTTAGATTTTCCTCCCCGCCACCCCTCTCGTCCTCCACCACCCAATCAATTTCATCTTCAGCAAATGGACTGATGCAATTTCTATTTTTGCAAGAGACACAAAGAAAACAAAACTCAGAACGATCCGCAGTCCAAAACAGCACCTGCTAGTTGAAGTGCGCAGATAAATTGGAAGTTATTGTGTGATTTCAGCTGACTGCAGCTTGACTAACATCTTAACCTACTTAGTGCAATTAGTGCTTCATTAGAGAGGCTAACTAACTATTGCTTCTCTCCATAATGATGTGCAAGAGTGTAGACATAAAAGTACATAATCAATGGTTTCCAATTACTCCACGAGAGCAACCACTATTTCAAATAAACTGGATAATAATATAGAGCCATTACAAAGTCTAAGGTAGCAGAACCGTTTAATTGCAGCGCAGTTCTTCTCAGCACCAAGATTTTTCCACACTAATGAAGTGTCATACAAAAAAAGGCTGTATTGATTTTTTTTTTTTCACCACACAGCCTCCACCACAAATATGTAATTATCCTTTTTATATCTGGCAGGGGATTAAAGTAATCTATAGTATCTAGCCTTTGCGCTTGCCTGACAGGGTTGTGTGGGGCTTTTACCCTTTTCAAAAATATGCAGCTTTTTGATGAATGAACTTTAGACAAAATGATGTTCTGTTCTGTATTGTTTTGTCTAAAAAGCTGCATTCTGAAGACATCATGCAGTGTGTTGAGCTGCCTGAGCTTTCAGTACACTATCATGGCATTTCAAGCCCTGTCATCTCCAAACCAGGCGGTTAGAGCTATAACACGCAGACGAATACAATCAAACACAATCACATAAATATAGAGACAGACGCACTCTTTTTTCACAGCTCCTTTTTTTTTTTTAATATAATCCATCACAGCTGGTTAATAAGGTTAATTTGATTTAATAATATGTCCATGAAAATCACAATTTAATGAAGAGCAGCACAAAGAGGCGCCCTGCTGTTCACTGTCAAACACACCCACGCTCATCCTGGGGCTTCACATAATAACCGCTCAGTCCATTTAAACTTTGGTCCGGCTACTCTTCCTCTCTCGCCTCTCTGTCTTTGTATCTTCAGAGCAGAGATGGACGAGCAACCTTAAGACTACCCCACGCTGGGCTGCCCTTCACGATAATAAAAAGCCATTACCTTGACCGCTGACACGAGGCCAAGTGTGAGGGTCAGAGTGATATTTATTGATGAAACTCTGAGCTCCCAATCTGCTGCACTCAGTGCGCATCATACAGCTGTCAGCACAGACAGGGATCAGGCAGCATGATGGCCCTCGACATGGCCCATCTATAATTTATGAACTACACAGAAAACAACCAGGAGACAACAGAGAAGCCCTGGCTGCCCAGGGATTACCCTCCAGCCCAGCTAAAGAGATCTGAACGAGAACCAGCTAAGGGCCACTGCGGGCCACACTGATATGGGGCAGCAGGTAAGCACGATAACTGGTGTTCCATATTCAGAGGGCCCTCGATGGGATCCATCTCTCTGGAGGATGCTGTTGTGAATAATATAATAGACAGTGTTTACAGTGAGAATGTAAAGTGAGCACGCTGGTGCATCACACACCCCAGCGCACTTCAGCTGAGCCCTGTAAATGAGCTAACAGAGGGACAGCAGATGTAAAGTTTTACTTTTTATAACTTCAAAAAGCTCCGGGATAGTCAAGTGGCAAAGGAAGTCCAGGACGGATATGAAGAGGCGGAGATAGTAAAAATGTTTTCCGGATATCAAAAATATTTCTACAAGAGTATTGTTGTAATTAATAAATTCAATTTGAATGATTATACAATATGACGTAAATGTATTGTCCCCTTGGGGAAATTTGTTTTGGACTCAGGCTGATTCAATTGCTGCCCTCTCCAACAAAAATAAAGAAAGAAACAAACGAATAAAATAAATGGTCAAAAATAATAATTTGCATTAGAACTGATTTTAACTAATTTATTGTTGTGGAAATATTATTGCATAATAATAAGCAAACACTTAAATTAAAGAAATTGGTAAAAGAAAATATGAATTTGATATGCAGACTTAAAGCAGAGGGATTTGTGCATGTAGTGATTTAGATAAATATTATTTCCACAAGATTGTGTGCATTTTCCAGCCCATTAAATACATATTAATACAAAAACAGTTAAATGGAAAAAATCCCCCCACCCCCACTCCCAAAAAAAAAAAAAAAAAAAGAAAGAAAGAAAGAAAGCTGGGCTAAGCTATTTCAGCTTGAAAAATAATTACCCATTAAAAGAAATTAAAAAAAAACACACAAGAAAAATAAAATGTACTTTGATATTCTGTTTAGCGGCTAGTTATCAAAACTCACTTTAATATGGTAACTACCTAATATCAAAGTATGCAACTTTTACATAATTATTTCTCAATAACATGAATTTTCTTTTGTTAAAATTGACGTTACATCAGTATGAACGGCTTAAAAACCATGAAAATGAAAACAGCTAGTTTGCTTTGATTAGATGAAAAGTTCAGTTTATATGTTTCCCACTGGTTCATTGTTACATTCTATATTTTAATTTTAAATTTTAAACCCCAGGGATGAAGATATTCATGTCCTTGATGGAGAGGAACGATGGTTTGAGAGAGGAGTAAAGGAGGCCATCTTTGTGAAAAGAAAACATCCATCAGGTGGAGGCCTCCAGGTTCAACTGTCCCCCTCTTACAATGCTGTTATTGCTTGTATCACTCAGTCCCTTGTGAATAGCAAGTAACCAGGGCCGAGCTGGTGTAGAGGCAGGGCAGCCGGCTCAGGACCGGAAGGTCCCGGGTTCGATCCCCAGTCACTGCATACCTCGTTGAGTCCCTGGGCAAGACACTTAATCCCGAGTTGCTCCCGGTAGGACTGGCTGGCGCCTTGCATGGCAGCCCACCACTACCGGTGTATGAATGGGTGGATGGCTGGTACTGTGAAGCGCTTTGGGGCCCCTTATGGGGGCTGGAAAGTGCTATGTACGTAAGCTCCATTTACCATTTACTGTTTACTTTGGTTTCTAAGTACAGTATAAGGACCGACCATGGTAAAGTTGGTTTTATATTAGACGTTGGACATTCACGCTCCGTGGCTTCAATGGTGTACAACGTAAAACTAACTTAACTGTGGTATACCCACTACAAAACTGTAGACTACACCACTGGCACAAACTCAACTCTGCTGCTTAACCCACCATTTAAGGGCAAATAAACAGACTTTTAAATGGTATGAAATGTATGGCCAAGATTGTTACAACAAGGACACAATCAACCAAATACAAATCCCCCTCTTTTTTGTGCTAAGTTCAGAATCATTATAATGCATCCCATTGAATTTCCTTGTGTTGAATGGGACATATTACTACTGTATCCTAAAGTGCCTGTGACAACAATATCTTTTTTAAATGATAAATATGAATGCATGTTTGGAATAACAACATTAGTGGCGTATTGAAAAAGTAAAAATCCACATTACTGAGAAATTAAAGAGGAATCTGATGCTTAATTAGATTATTTTGAATCACTATCAGAGAGACACGAAGAAGAGCCAGGTTGAACATTTCAATTAAAGAAGATTTTAAAGATGTCACTTCCTGTTTACCTTTGCACCAAGTTCAAAACAAAGTATGCCAGTTTTGTGACAAAGTTGGTGTATGCAGTATATGTTTATGCCAAATGTCTTAAATGTTAAGATGTTTTCATCCACTCATTGTATTTATAGGCCATAAGGCACTTTAAAGTTTGAACTGTATTAGTTTTTACGGCATGTGTACGTTTGTTGGTGGTATTTGAAAATACTACATATATTGGCCACAAACCAGATATGTTCTACATTAGAGTCTAGTTTTTGTGAACATCAGCGTTCACAGACAGTTCAGATCAACAAGCAGGGCGTCATTAGTGAAGCCAAATAAAATATCCACACTGAACAGAAACAGAAGCTGCTGGGTCTGAGTGATTCCTTACACAAGTGCTTTAATTGTTTGTTGGCAGTTGGATCGATAAAGGGGTTATTGGCTCTGACATCACATGAGTACATATCAGAGAGTAATCAGTGTCATAACTGTCTGAGTGCAACAATATATTAGATTTAATATCCTTCAACTGCAGTGCAGCCAGTGGAGGCCTGAAGCAATTAAAGACCGAATCAATGTGTTAAGTCAAAACAGTGTGACAGCTCTATTATCGCTGGATGGAGGAGGTCCATTTCCTCTTCTCCCATTTCCTTTTTCTCCAGCACATGCATGCATAATCTCTCACAGCTGCAGAACCAAACTTGATCTTTTTTCTGCCATTTTAAGCTAATTTATATTCCAGTGATTCTGTTAACTTTGATCTGAAATGATCCCATTCTAGATTTAATTTTCTGTCATTGACTTCTTTTTGCTCTGTCATCCAGCACCCTGTCAGTAAATCAGCACTTAGAACGCATTAATTAAATCACTTTTTTTTCATGTGCTCTACCACTTTGACTTTTTTAAGGTACCAGCTAAAAAAACATTTTTCACATAATTTCCTTCTTTTGACCACTCCAGTTGTAGTAAGAATTAAATGTCCTCAGTCTACTAAACTTTGTTCTTCATCAAATCAAAAAACGTTCAATACAGAAACAACCGGAGTTTATTTGTAACAGAAGACATTTCGCTCGTCATCCGAGGAGCTTTCTCAATTGTCTAAATTTGTTCTTCATCTTTACTGAGAAAATTACAGCATGTGGCAAAGACATTGACAGTCAACAGTCACAGCTTCAGCACAATATATTACAGTCAGACTTTTTGCTCGGTCTGTGTGGGGATTTATAGAGAACACTGTGCTCTAAATCTAAAAAAGCTAAGTCTGGTCCTCTGGACATTCAAAAAACAAAACAAAACAAAGCAAAAAAAAATTTTTTTCAGTGTCAGGAGGGCTGTGATCAGTCTTATATCGGGGAAACCAAACAGCCACTGGCCAAAAGGATGGCCCAACAC
>JARVLU010000255.1:18725273-18740277 GCA_031762415.1 Simpsonichthys santanae
AAAAAAAAAAAAAAAAAAAAAAAAAACTAAAAGCAGCAAACATCGTTTATTTTAATGCTTTAACTTCTTGAACTCCTTGTTTTTATTTAGCTCCATGACATCTAACCAGATTGTCAGTAGAGGTTTTTAAGGCTTTATAAATATTCAAGATATTTTTAAATAACCAGAAACAAATGTAGAAACTTCACTTCCACCTTACAAAAAAGCAAATACATGTTATATTTCATAGTCTGTAATTAGACAAAATGTGTTAAAACATGAAGAATAAACTGGACAACATGTGGAGACATTGTGAGCATTTGAAAATGGCTCATAAGAATAATTTAAGCAGTGGGACTGGGAATGAACAGGTTCATTCTATAAATCTGAAGCAGAAATGTTGAATGTAATCTACTGAAGAGGTTCCCAAAATAAGGTTCTGGATCTCAAAATGAGACTATCTACAGACATTAACTTATTTTTTATGATAATAATGGGGAAAATTAGATTTAATTAGATTTAATTGGGTTTTTGGCAAATTTGTGTGTTTAATTTGCAAAAAACCATGTGGTGCCTTTTTTTTTTTTTTTTTTTTTTTTTTTTTTTTTTTTTTTTTTTTTTTTTTTTTTTTTTTTTTTTTTAATTGTCACAATAATTGTGTGGGTCGGGAGCTTAAAAATGTAAGAACCCATGATCTGCTGAGTTCTGTGAGATCTGCAGCGTCTCTCTGTCTCCAGTGATCTAAAACAGGATGGACGGTATTTTTGCGCAAAGCGAACTTGATCTATTTATTCCATCTGTGGAGTGGCCGTCTAATATCACGGCTGCACAATGAAGCATATCCCAACACAGGCACGTGAAAAGCCCGTGCACACACAGGAAACCCAGAGCCATGGCCTGACAATAAATCGTGCAGAGCTGACTCTGGCTGCCACCCGATGAACGACAATGACGTGAAGGAAATTCCTTTTTGCTGCTGGCACCGATGCGCACGAGGAGAGCTGCGGTTGCATTATTTAGCCTTCAACTGTCGAAAGTGGAAAGAGTCTGAATGTTTCACTGTAATTTCACTCTCTGGGAATGAGCCTTTTTTATTTTGCGGGGAAACAGCTAAAAGAAGGCGCGCATAGGCTAAAGAAGACGATGCGCAAATTACGCACAGCGATGATGAAATAATTCAACCTTTATTTAGGCAGGTTAATCTCATTGAGCCTCGAGGACTCATTTACGAGAGAGACCTGGAAAATTCACTCTACACAAAAAACACAAGTGCTTTTCTCTCTCTTTTTGTCCACACATGGAGCTTTCTCTCACTCCAGTGTCATAAACAGATTTTTGTAAACCCCGCTCTGAATTTTGAACTCACTTATCAGATAGGATTGTCCCTTCAATGCAAATAAATACACAACTAACTAATTAACTACATAAATATAAAATAAATAAAACCTGAGCAATTTCTCGTGTTTTTATTTTTTGTTAACACAGAGCGTTTGCAGCAACTAAATAGGCTTCAATTTCTGAGAAATGCGTCAACTTCGATTTTGTTTTTAGCAACTCCCAGATTTTTCACGGTTTTGATTTTAACGAAGGTGGATTATTATTATTATTATTATTATTATTATTATTATTATTTTGGGGGCGTCACATTTGATAATCCGGCAGGAGAAGTTCAAAACACTGTGGGAAGCTCTTGTTTGGAACACATAAGGGAGGGGGGCTTCTCCTTTTATGCGCAGAGATGGGGAGAATTGCTGCAGTCCAAATTCCTTTTTGTGAAAGGGACAATTTACAGCTCGGCAATAGAAGCTTTTATGCGCCTCCATCGCCTGTCATTGGATGCCACTGGTCATGTGTGAGAGGCAAACGTCTTCATGGCCCTTTCCCTGATTTCCCAAGCGATTTTTTTTGCACCCCCCACTTGCATTCTGCGTCTATATGGAGTTAAACCAATTCGTCTCTGCGAAGCGTCGGCCACTCGTTTCAGAACCATCTGATCCGTGCGCATTTCGCGGCTCTGCGCACCAAGAGGCTCCTGGATGAGTGACAGGAGGAGAGTTTGAGCTGCAGCTCTGGCCTCGCGCCGCTTTTATGATCAGAATGCACCGCAGTCGCAAAGATCAAAGTGTGAACATGGATTATCTACCAGATATAGGTAAGATATGCATGTCTGTGCGCGTGTGCGCGCGGTGCTCGACAGTTTCCTGTTTCATTAGTCATGTAAATTAGCAGCGAGTTAATAATGCCACTTGGGCATTTAGTTGATTTCACGTGTCGCAAGGTGTGATGGAAAAATGTGTTTCACTTTGATGTGGATCGTTTGAAATATATTTGTCGCCGTTTTAAAGCTGCATTCATAAATTATATATTTTTTAACAGGTTAATTTAATTTTCAAGCCGTTTTCTGCGTCATGTGCAAACTTAGCTTCATTTTGAGCCACTTTATGATACTGAATTATTTTGTTTAAAATAATCAAATGCTTTGCCAAAAAAAAAAAAAAAAAAGATCTATAGAGCATAAGTGTATCTAATCCAAACAGCGATTTTAATGTGAAGCAGTGTTTCTGTTTGCAAAGCCTTATTCCATGAACTCTGATAAAACTTAATGTTCTGTCAATTTTTTATAAGGAAAATTGCAATAATCTCTTGAAGTAACGAAATTTAACAGCAACTCTTTGTTATGTTATAAAATGCAAAGTCTAACATAAGAAGTCCAGCTCTCAGAGCTGTTTTCAGCTGCTTGGAGATGAGGCCAGACTGAACAAAGACAGTATTTCACAGCCTGACAGGCAGCTGCGAAAGTATTTACAGCCCCACTGCAATGCGGCAAAATGGAGCCTGCACACAGGAGAGGGGCAGAAAACCCAAGCAGGGTCCACCCTCTGCTCTTCATTTTCAGGATTCACACCTGTAATAGATGTAATTATAAACATATTTGATAGGTGAGCCAATTTAAACTGGTGGTTTCCACGAATGGCTGTGATTTCCCTCTCTTTTTGAATCTTTAAGAACCTTATTAGATGAAAATAAAGTGCTTTGAGGAAAACATGTCCTTCTGATTACATTTGATGATTCATTTAAAACTTGCATCGACATTCTGCATCATCGATCCCGTGACACGATTTATACTGCTAAACAAAATTCCTGCAAATTTCATCTTAAAAAAAATCAGTGTAACAAACAATAATGCATTGAAAGTTTGCATTTTGCAGGATGGGTTTTACGCACAAAACAGGTTTTAATGCATTTTTTAAAAATTCAGAATGCACCTGCCTCCACTTCTTATGACTGTTTTAGGAACTATGTTTGAAAGAAATATAACTGGAAAAACCTTGACTGCATTGGCAGAAGAGCACGTTCTCCTCATTTTGCATCATTAAAAATGGAACTGAGTCGTTTGACCTGTTCGAGCAGAACTTGGAAGAACATTAAATCACCAGCAGGAGGCGCTGTTGCCCAACAGTCCGTCTCCTTTAAGCCACGCAGATCTCTCTGAGCAGCTCTCTGTGGACGGGGATTGGCTGAGACCAGGGTCACGTGATCAAGTTTAGCTCAGAGTCTTGTTTTCAAATAGTGAGCGTGTAGCAGTCCTTTATCAAATATTTTAACCCTTTCTGCACTGAGCGGACTGTGTGCCCCCCAGGTGCTTTAAAATGAATCTAATTTGGCTCCATTTCTGACAAGTATGTCTTTTATCAGTCAGTTTAGTGGAGTGGATCCTTTTTGTGCAGAAAAAGTAATGTTTATGTGATGATGGTTATGATGAGGCTGCACTTAAAGATGCAGGTGAGTAGAACTAACAAGTGCAAAGTGCCATAAAACTCTAAATTTCTATGGGATTAAAAAAACAACAACTGGTTTTATTATGTAAAAAAAAGTGACGCATGTCTGGTTTATCCCGTGTGGAGAGGAGGGGCCGACATGCGTTGCGCTCTGGGATTGGCCTGAATTGGCATCAGTCTTTCTGTGGCTGCTCTGCTCACCCAGGAGACAAATGGATTTGTGCGCAAGTCAGAGCGCGCGCTCAGTTTAAAGGCTCTTGAGCAAGTTAGTGAAATCTCACAGCCAAAGATCTATAATTAAATGTAATCATTTCATGTCACGCTTAGATTGACATTAATGATCAGATGAGTTGGTTTCCTGCAATTTTAACAAATTAATTAAACTTGTTATTAATATTTATATTATTTCTGTGCACCTCAGTTCACATTCTCCAGCAGTGGCCTCATTTCTCAGACTTTTCCTCGGCGCGCATTAATGCAATCTGCATTATTGAGTAAGTGCAACTTTGAGGATTATTTATGGGCCTGCGCGCTGTTGTGAATGGCTGCGAGGCAGCACGTGACGCCATTAAAGTTTGTTTTATGGCCTGGGACTTGACAAGCCAAAATATAATTCTCATTGTGTATTAGTGAGCGCGTCCAGATGGGCTGGAATAGCGTTTCCTGCTAGGGAGCTGCTTTGCTCTCTCCTTCAACATGGACGCGTTGGGCGCGCGCTGCTCCTCGAGACTCCGCGGTAAGCTGCCTTTTTATCATCATCATTGTGCTCGTGCTACAGGGGCGTGTGTGATGTCACATGCGTAATGCTCACAGGCTAAACTATTTCCTGCCTTTAAAAAAAAAAAAAAAAAAAAAAAAAAAAAAGCAGCTTGAGCGTTGGAGACAAACACGCGCTGCTTTGGTTCTGTGCGTCATGGAGGCGCTCAATTCAACCTGTTGTCATCTTTTGGAGGCACAGGGAAGAATGTAGTCATTTGGCCTTATTTGAATCTTTAAATTGTTCTCTTTTCTGGTGAGACTCGGTCATTATTTTTAAAATCTACGTTTCTCTTATTCTGTTTTAACTTCAAAACAGAAATTGTATAAAAAGGGGGATAATATTTTTTTTCTCTAAAGGCCTGATGCGCACATGAGTCTTGATTTCGTCTTTTGTCTAACTCTAATAAATCAATGTATATATTGAAGCAATGACGGAAATTTAAGCTTTATTTCTGACTGTTTTCAAGCTGAAATATTTTCTTAAATTGTAAATTTTCTTAGCCATCAATTATTAGTTGTTGGTTTTCTGCGTGGCAAAATAAAAACAGCCAAAGTAGTGGGCCCTTGGTTTCACACAAGCTGCCAAGAAACGCTGACTTTATCTTTCCTTTGTTGGGGATCTGTCGGCTTTGACCCGTCTGAAGGACGCGCAGGAGGAGGTGAACGGCAGGTCAGGCCGTCTAATAAATACTCAAATGTGAAGTGCAAGGACGAAAACATGCATCTATTCGTTTTAGAAACCTCATCTTGCATTTATAACATCTTTATTTGTATTATTTCTGAGGAAAATGTCCAGATCTTTACATTTTTATCACGTGCGTAAAAATCGACTTTTTTTTTTTATTCCTTCAGTTGAAATCTGATCCGTTTTTGACTTAAAGCTGTTAAATGAAAATATATTTTGATTGCATGATTTTCAGCCCAACAGCACAAAATCTTTGCAAATTTCCTTTTTATAGCTGAAGTTGTTGCAATGATTAAAAAGAAAGTTTTTTAATTCAAACCTGATGATTTAAAATAGAGTATTTTCTTTGACACGACTGAACAAATGAATACATAAATAAACAACTGTTAGCTAAATGTGTTTTGTTTTGATGACAAAGTTATTTTTATTTTTTGCATCCACATGAAATTTGCCTTTATTCCGATTTGTGACGCTTTAGGAGCAGATTTAAAGAAACCCTGCTGGTTTATTAAAACAACAAAAAGCCTGAGTTTAATTTTTTAAATTTGTATAAAGAGAAGGTTGACAGCAGGCCTCACCAAAGAGCAAACAGGCAGCTCAGTATAAAAAAAGAAAATAATTTAAAAAAATAGCCTGAGCAGGATTTGGTCAACTTTTGCTCCCTTTGAGCTGTCAACAGCAGCTAAAATAATGAAACTTTTTGATAGTTTTGTAAATGATTCTCTTTGACCCCGGCGGCCTTTAGCCTCATCTTTCGGTGAGCTGTGATAAGCTCCTCGGGATGATCCGAGCAGCTTATCTGTTCAGGAGCTTCAAACTGTCCCACAAAGACTCCATAAATCTCAGCTTAACTGCAGATCTGAGACTTGTTCTAGAAAGATTATAAGATTTTTTTTTTTTTTTTTTAGTTTTGTTTGTGATTTCTAGAGGTGAACTTGGGTTGAAGTGCACAAAAGTCCAAAGTTAACCTCAATTATAATTTTTCTCCTGGAGGTTTTTGACTCATTAAACTTTGGCTTGTTCACAAGAGCCACTTAAACCAGCAGCTTGAAGCAAGAAAGGAAGAATCAACACAATAAAGAGATTATAATATGTTTAGCCTGTTCTTCAACAAGTCTGTTAGCAAAATGTTCAGGTTTCTGAGTCACTTTTAGCCACTTTAGTTCACATGTACAGTGGGCAATTATCCCGTCGTCTATATGTACCCTGTAGAACCGAATTTGTGTGAAGAAACCAGAGTCACAGATTCGTTTCTAGGGGAATATATGGTCGATGAAAAGACTTCGATCAATGCATTGATTCATGTTTCGAGGCCTGCTTGTTATAAATCTGGCAGCATGCACATTGGATGAGGCATTTGTTGCCTCGTGCAAAGCGTTAAAGCGGATCAAGAAAATGGCTGTTTATTTCTGCATTACTCTGAAATAAAAGTCCAAAAATAGATTTTTATCTCTTTCAAAAAAAGAACCCTCAGCTCGCTCCAGCTGTGGATTTAGCTCCTGTGTCTCTACATTATTGATTTCCAAAGGCTGCTGCTGCTGCTGCTGTGTCCAATGGGCTCCTGAGACTGTTTCTTCTGCTTTTTTTTTTTTTTTTTTCTAAAGAAGGGCAGCAGATGAAGTGATGAGATTCGTGTAACTTTTGGATGACCCCCTTCTTGACAAAGACAGTGTTCATCAATTGTCCTCAGTCATTATTTGCTGCTTTTATGCCAAGGGGCTTTTTGTAGCTTTTGTTGGTTTCTCTGTTGAACACCATGCCTTCAAGACAGAGCACTGAAACTAATATATCTTTGTAAAAGTCGTGTGAAAACACACGTGCATCTAAATATTTATGTATACTTTGGTTTAAATAGTTTTAAGATATATATATATTAAACCAGGAAAGTATGTCTGTATTATTTATGTTGGCTCGTCTGATTTCCATGAGCTCAATGTTTGTTTATTCACCAGGGTCTCGTTGTTGTGCGTCTTAATTTGGGTAAAAAAATCATATAGTTGTGTGTTTACTGGTGTTTGGACCAGCATCACCTCCATTGGCCGATCTGGTCACATGGTTCGCTAACTTTATTCAGTTGACACCAAGTAGGAGGGCTCTATGGAGGGAGGAAAAAAAAGACAACTCGGGGAAAAATTAGTATTTTTCTACCTTCAGAAATTAATGGCCATGAGTTCGTATATGGTGAACTCTAAGTATGTGGATCCCAAATTTCCTCCCTGCGAGGAATATTCGCAGAACAGCTACATCCCCGAGCAGGGCTCGGACTTCTACAGTCCGGCGCAGGACACCACAGACTTTCAGCACCCAGGGATCTACCCACGGTCAAACTACACGGAGCAGGCGTTCAGCTGCGCCACGGTGCCGGACTCCACGGTGCCGCCGCGGGGTCACGGCGTGCACGACAGAGCCAGCCACCACCCGGCTCACTTTGACGCTCAGCAGACTGAGCAGCAGGGGCCCCCGGTCCAAGTGGCCGGACCTCGGACTTGTGGACAGCAAAACACAAAGAGCCAAAACGGGATCCAAAGCAATAAGCAGTCGACAGTAATTTACCCCTGGATGAAGAAAGTTCATGTCACCACAGGTAAGAGTTCCTCTTCTTTGTGCGTCTTCATGGACCAGCAGTTAGGATCCACTCAGTGGATTATTTATAGGAGAGGCCTCGGCAATTACACAAGTCATGAATTTTTATAGCTCAGGAAACAGGCCGCTATAGGAAAGAGCCTGCAGCGCAGATTGACCGCTAATGTTTGAAAATCTGCTGCAAATCTGCCTCATCTCACATTATTTTTTAAAGCTAACTCGTTGCTTTGCGTCACTTCTGGAAGTTTGAGCGCAGCGCATTCACTTCTATTGTTTCTCTGCTGCAACGTTTACTCACTTTCTTCTTCTTCTTCTTTAATTTTTTTATATATTTTTTTTCAATCCCCTCGCAGTGAACCCGGACTACTCGGGGTCAGAACCAAAGCGGTCCAGAACAGCTTACACCCGCCAGCAGGTTCTGGAGCTGGAGAAGGAGTTCCACTTCAACAGATACCTGACCCGGCGGCGGCGGATCGAGATCGCGCACACGCTCTGTCTGTCCGAGAGGCAGATCAAGATCTGGTTCCAGAACAGACGGATGAAGTGGAAGAAGGATCACAAACTGCCCAACACGAAGGGCAGGTCCGCACCGGCCTCCGGCCATCTGCAGCACGTGCAGAAGGACAACCAGACTGATATCACAGCCTTATAGAAATAAAAAATAATAAATAAAAAAGCACGACGGACACACAACATGTACATAAAACAAGGTTTTTTAGCATGGACTCGTGTTTTATTTTATTTTTCCTGAATTTAACAAAAATGAGCACTCAACACGGAGTCCAAAACCCAACCAGCCTTTGTGACTAAGTTTTTTTTAATTCCACCCCAAAACACAGAAAAATCATCTGTTTTATTATTATTTTTGATGAGTTATTTTTATTTATTCATTTGGACCATAATTTTGAAAGAAAACTATCGGACACTTTATCGGAATTAACTATTTTTACATTTTCCCAAAAACAAAGAGACCATTCGTTCAAATTTCACAAATATTATTCTAATTTTTTTCTTCTATTAAACGCACAATAAAGGTACTTGAAGGACGCTTTTTTTTTTTTTTTTGCATAAACACTCCCCAGCTTTGTTGTTGCGAGTTGCAAATATTTTAGCAACACTTCTTTTTGTGCTATTTGTATATTTTAACTTATTTTGTACAAAAGAAAGCTTTGATTTTTTATTTTTATTTTATTTTATAGCCTGAATATTATCTCCACAGACATTCCTGCGGGGCCCTTATAAATCTCCGCTCTCTGACATCTTTGTAAACATGTTCTGCGCGTCTCTCGCGCGCGCTATTTGAGACTCTCAACGATCATTTGTTTCCCGCATGGCACCAAATTGATGTCGGATGTTCCTCATCGGACACAAAATCTGAATATTTACGAGTATGATTGTGCATTATTTCTTTTTCTTGATATTTATTTGTTCCAAAAACGTGTACAATTTTGCGCACTGCACACATTTTTTTTTATTAAAACAAACAAACAAACAAACAAAAAGTATTCGTTTAACTTTAATTATTCCAAAAATGTATATGTTCAAACCATTGTGTATTATCAGTCTTACAAAGTTTAGTTTAGTTTTTCTGGAATTTCTTTTTTGTTTGATGCTTTGTGAGGGACTGGGGGTGGGGGGGGGTCTTTTTCAAGACAGATAGATATATTTTTTTGTTTTATACCGTCATTGTCCGAGGACACAAAAAAAAAAAAAAAAGAAGAAGCTGTCCCAGTTTGAGGAGCTCTCCTCTCTGAAGTCTTGAGACAGTTGAAAAGGTATTTCAACCGAAGGTCGACAAAAGCAGCAGAGGCAGGTTCATCCAGGGGACACATTTCAGCCGCAAGGACTGACCCCAGCACCCCCCTGACCCGCCGGACAGGCAGCATTTTCTCTCCCAGGCGCTCCTCACTTTGCTTAGAGAAAAAAAAATCTGTTGGACTCTTTTAAAGAAAAGTTAAAGCTTCTTTCTAGTCAGAGCCAGTGAATCCTACAGTTTTTATTTGTGTATTTTTTAAGTATTTATGCCCCTCGAGGAAGTTGCAGCTGCATTATTTGTCTCATGTCAACACGCAGTCTTTTTGTTTGTCCTGTGCAGATTTTTTGTATCCACTTTTTAAACCTTGTACGGAGCATTGAGATGTGAGACGTATATGGAACAAAAATAATAAAGATTTCTACTGATTATGCATTTGAATATTCGCATGAAGGCGTTTTCTTATGGATGTGCATTTTCTTTGCGCAAGAATTTTATTTTCCCCTTCAAAGCAGCCAGGTATGTGCATTTTTGTTCACATTTAAATATTTATTGTTATTGATTATTTTTAGTGTAGAGTGTTTTATTTTATTTATTTTATTATTTTATTATTTTATTTTTTGGTCAAATGATGAGTAGAAAAAAATTGCCAACACGTGCTGGATGCCCAAATGCACCAAATGTGCATTGAAATAAAACCAAACTGTCCTGAAAAGTTACAAAAAATAAAATAAATAAAATAAAATATTTTATTAGAATTATAAAGTATATTGATGGAATAGATAAACAAAAACCAAGCTTTTAATCTGTGTGGAAAACATTCACCAATCAGCTCATCCGAGCGCGTGCCGTGCGTAAAAACACCTTATATCCGTTCAGTGGAGTTATTCTTTCCCCACATTAACCTAAAAGAACAAGCAACTCTCCTCCCAGAGATATTACATGGAAAATCAACAGTTAATTTGAGTTTGTTGCTTTTAAAAGACAAAACCAAACAAGAAATGAACTTTTTAGAGGCTGATGCTTCTCCAGAACCAGAAAAAGGCTCGTGCACCTGATAAAACGCAACACTTCGATAAAGAGCTTAACACCACCTCAGATTGTAGTGCAGAGTACTCAGACTAAAGTTAATACCAAACCCTTCCTCAAGCTGGGGCTTTGATGGAGGAAGACTCACTGCAACACTGACCTTCGACCTCTCCACACCACAGAACCAAGCCTGATCCAAACAAAGAGGGGACACAAGCAGACATGTGGAAAGACAATCTGCAGTGTTCATCCCTCAGGACGGCTGCCTGTCCGCCACTGGCGCACGCACGCGGACTTACCGCGCGTGCTCGCGCGTTTCTGATTGCAGGAGATGCGTGAAATATGAGCACTTGTCATATAGATTCAGACGGAGGCAGAAACAAAGTGATGCTTCCAATCCACCATCCTGCCAAACATGATCTGCACAAAGATGCAACAAAACGAGCCCAGGGAGAGGGGGGAGGGGAGGGGGGGGGTTCAACTAATATACATCACTAGTCTTTTTTAAGTTAATAAATTGTTGCTGTTGCGCGCAAACCCTTGTGTTTTTTTCACGTTTCCTGTTTATAATGGAATCAGCTCATAAGCAGCGGTGCTCTTGAATAAATTAAAAGAAAGTCTGACTTGAAACGAAGGCTGTATTCTCTGTTATCAGGTCAGAGCAGCTCAGCACACAGCCACACTGACCTACATGTCTGAGCTGCAATAAATGGGAGCCAAAGGCAGTGCCATTCCCAATGACACCGCACCCGGTGCAGGAACACAACGTCGCTCTGCTCTCCATCCGGCCATATTTGATTTCCAGCTGTTTTCCAGCATAAGCCTCTCCGAGCCAGACAACCAACCAACCAGCCAACCAACCCCCCCCCCCCCCCCCTCCTTCTTATAAGACATATTAAACTGCGCTGTCTGCATTCAGACATATAATCCAGAGACTATACCACTCGGCTCTCTGTGCCAGACCACGTGATTGTCTAAATAATTAATGCAGCACGTCCCCCTAGAAACACCGCGTCGTCATTAATCGCAAGGACTCTATCAGAGTTGAAAACTGAAGAGAACCCCCCCCCCCCCCCTCCTCCAAGAAAATAATATCCGATTCTCGGCGCGACTGTAACGCTGCACGTCTGAACCGATGGATGCTCGGGTAGGTAAATATTTCAGCATTTTTCATGTTGCCCGAGCTGCTAAATGACGATATCATGTGTCGTGATATTTGATGAATTGCTCCGTGTGATGTGCGCGCTCATGGTGCAAGCCGCAGTACGCATGTCTTTTCTACTTTACACGGATAGAAATGCGCACTTTTACGCATTTTCGAATACATATGAATGAATCGATGGGTGTGATAGTGATGGCACTGAAATATATTAATGGATGCTGGAGAGCTTCGTTTGGTCCTCCCAAGTTGGCTAATTTAATCCTTTTAAATTTATAATCCAACTTGGAGTTTTTAATAATTGTGCAGCAAAAAAACAACAAAAACAAATGATGCGTTTTATTAAAAACAGCAAATAAAATGAAACGTTTGAATCGGAAAATAATAGGGAACCAGCTTTGATTAAATTACTAACTGCTCACGAGGCTTATTTTTCATGCTTTTCTTCTTATTTCTATAGAGAGAGAGAGAGAGTGAGAGAGGAGAGAGGGATGATTTGATTTTGATTTCTTAGAAGTGGTGGAAGTTTGGGCAGCCTGACAGTTCTGCCTCCTTGTAAATCACTCTCAGTAATTCCTTAAAGGGTGCGAGGCTGTTGGGGGGCCGGCGAAAACTGTAAATCTTTCACTTTTATTACCCCTCTGAACATATGCCGCGGCGCTACCAGTCGTGCATCCCTTTCTTGGCTTGTTCTCAGCAAAGATAAACCCCCAAGCACTGAAGGAGCCGACGGTCTCTTCCTGCGGAACCCCCAAACATCAGAAAAGAAACAAAAAGAAAGAAAGAAATATTTTTTTGCAAAATGCAGCCTCGTTCTTTTGGCACATCCCTTTTTAAAAAAAAGGATTTATTGCTTCTAAACGTTGCCATTATTTGCTGAAGTCTGTGATTGATGCAGAAAACAATAGCAGCCATGGCTCTGTGTCTCTTTGTTATACAGCAGGGTGTGCAGGCAGACACCAAACAAACGCAGGATGATAATGTGCTTTATTTGAATACAATCCATGCCCTGCATGCAAGAGAAGCTCACACGTCATTTATTTCATAAATCATTTTTTTAAACGACACAAAGGGAAACAGTCCACTTAGGAAATATGCTTTTCAGCGCGCTTAAAAAAAATCGCACTTGGAAATGGCGCGTAAAAAGGCTCAGTTTATTCGTGACATTGTGGAAATTTCTGCTCGTTTTTTGTTCACCTGCATCCACCAAATGAAATGAGGAAAAACAGCCTTCTCAAGCGCGGACATGGCAAGTGGTTTTATGCGCGTGCGTTGCGTAAAGATGCTGCAAAAATGATGGGAGGCTAAACACGCGTAAATGTGCTTTATTAACGTCTCCTATAAATAAGGAGCGTGCATGTGCGTGAATTCTGAGGAGGAGGCGAGCAGAAATCCTGAGGAAGGAAGCAGGCGTGGGGAACATTTCCACGATCACGCAGAGCTCCGGGAGGACGTAAACGCCACCCTTTATCAAAATGGACCGGTGAGGCTGAAGACGAGAACAATCACGTGAACAAATATGCTTCTATCTAAAGGCTGTGCCTTGATTTGTCATCATAACGCTTCCGAATCACCCTCCCCAAAAAAATCCTAATGCAATGGCTGCAAATGCAGGCCTCTGTATTCCAGTGCTTGATTGATTGCCAGTGATTTTTTTTTTCTTCTTCTTCTTCTCCTCCTCTGGAATAAGGATACCTTGTTCTCTTTTTATTGGTACCTGAACGCGAGTCCTTCCATTCTTTCGGGAATTCTGTCTCCACTGGTGTATGGAAATGTCTGAAAAAGAGCAAGATCAGGTTTAGGACAGCACTGTGCGCAGACAAAGAGGCGAAGGATTTATTCTTATATAGAGGCTGCAGGAGAGGAAAGAGCGCGTTATGATGAATTGACGCACAGGTAAGCAACTGCATGGCACAAAGCAACCTTTAACCACGGGTTAATACAATGCAATGAAATATATTAGGCTCCATCTCATCCGAGGAGGCTATGCGCGTGAAGGTGGCGGATATGGAGCTGCAGATTCATATACACTCTTATCCATTCAAATATTATCGACAGAATGAGCTTTTCAGCTGCTTTTTGTCTCTTTTTTTATGGAAACCGGCTCAGAGGGGGAAGAAGGAGAGAAACTTTTCTCCTTTTTTGACTCCTGGATCGTAAATCACATTAATTTGTTGTCTTATCGTCACACTGGCGTTTCCTGTGATTTATGTGGTTTCTACAATATGGCTTTGTTAGCCCGCAACGTTATATTAAACACACACGGTGTCATATTGGGTGATTTAAAGAATTACCGGACTAAATGATGAGGAATGTTAAATCAAATTGCTCCATTTTATTTATTTTTTAAATGTTTTATTATTATTGTTGTTGTTATTATTCACTATAATGCTTTATTTTATTTCTCTTCTTTAGAGAGCACACATCCAGTTTGAGAATATTGTGTGCCATCTCGTTTGTGGCCGGTTTTATTCTATTGTTTTATTTCTGAGGATGTTTTTAATAGCCTTAAAGCTAAAAAAGAAAAAAAAAACTATTTTAGCATTTGTGCTGCATTCTGCACAGACATGGCAACTATTTTTGCTTTTTTGCGTTTTTTTTTTCTCCAAGTGCAATGTGTCTAATTTCAGCTTTACCAACACGAGCTGTTTAATGTGAAGCGCGAGCACAGTGTGAAGGTTTGAACTCGCGTTGGAGGCGCGACTCCGTGGGAGAATAACACTCCACTTTGAGTCTCGAGCCTTTGTGTGGATCAAACTTACCGTGACAGCGCGTGGGCGAAATACACAGCGGTGTGAAAAGAGAAGCTTGTCTGCTACCAGAAACTCAGTGCGCGCAACAGCAACTGGAGGCGCAGATGATCTCCAAACGTTCCACACACACACACACACACATATGCAAAAACAAAGCTCGTGTTTTAAAATCAAATGTCCTCAGAAGTGAAAAAAGAATGGAAATATACCAGGTTTAATTCTGGTTTCCTTGCTGCCTGCTCGTGCACCTCTGCACATCTGAGACTGACGTGATTTTGCTCGAGACTTTTATTTGACGCTGGAAAAAAGAAAATGCTCGTTGTTCATTAAACTTGGTCTTAATGCAAAATGACCCACAGGTCACCTGAAAACAGCTTATGGCTGCTAGATGTTCGGCCTCTTTGTGTGAAAGTGCACATGTAGGACTTTTCATTCATTCGCAAGCAACTGAAGGCAGCAACTTCAAAAAAAGAAAAGAAAAATCAGGTGGTCGTTGCAGACAATGATTACTTTCATTTATATATA
>JARVLU010000255.1:18796885-18811177 GCA_031762415.1 Simpsonichthys santanae
AGATAGATAGATAGATAGATAGATAGATAGATAGATAGATAGATAGATAGATAGATAGATAGATAGATAGATATTAAGGTGTTTTAAACACTTCCCACACTAATACAATATTCTAAACAATGTTTCTAAACTCTAAAAGTTCAAAAGAGCACAGAATGTCATGACTTCAGTTCTCTGCCTCCTCTGCTCTTTGCCACCTGTAAGTGCTCTTGGCCACGCCCACTTCACTGTGTTGCATGCAGAACAGCTGATCAGCTGCAGCAGGAAGCTTATCCTGCAGTAAGGGCTGCACAAAGGTGCAGGTGCTGAATACTTTAAAATACTTTTGTTTTAAATTTAAAAAAAAATTATGCTGATCATGCCACTCATCCAGCAATCAGCGAGTGTCAAGTCAATTCTTATTTTGAAAAACCATGATAGTGCAAGTCTGTGATAAACAAAGTAGCGAGGGACTACTGTAATCATGGAAATCTATGCAAATCAATATATTAGAAAAACTAAAGATAAAAAAAAATAGTATTTACATAAAGTTTGAAGTTTTTTTGAAGAATGAAGGTGTTAGAAGATGTCAGAAATCCACGTTGGTCTACTCAGACTATAGCTATTAGCTTGTCAGTTTGATAAGAATTACATTTCTCCAAACTGAGGTGAAAAAAGGACTATCTTCAGCAGGTGAGATGATTATTGTTCAAAGAATTTCCATAAAACCCCACTTCAATAGATCTGAACTGCCATTTGTTACGTTTTTGACAACTCGCGTGCTTTCTGATCATCAATCAGAAGAGGAAAAACAAGGCCTACATAAAAAAACAAGCATTCCTTCAAGAACTGTTTGTCACAGACCTGCATACTCAAGTTTTATAAAAGCTCTTGTGCGACCTGTCAAGCACTTAGAGGGAGTGATGGGGATAACTCTCAGCTGCTACCACAACCTATTTATGTGTAAAATTGAGTCATAGTTGTAATTAACTAGTTGTAGATGTTCATTTGAGGCTCATTATAATGGATTGTAAGTAGTTATAGCATATTTTGTTATTGTTAAAGATGTTTGGCTGCAGCCAGATTGAATCTTGATTACTTTGAAAATTAATGGTTTTCGAGGTAAATCTGATGAGTATTTTCTGATGGCTTGTCTCCAATGGTTCATGAGATACTTTGCTGACAAACAAACAAACAAACAAACAAACACACACCCTCAGGCACTTATATGAATGCCAGCTTTTCATTCCAGTGTGCGTTCCATTTTTTTAATTTTTTTTTAACCAATTAGGGATTTCTTTTATCTATCATCATCTGTGCTCATCTCTGGCTTTTTCTCCCTCGATCTGCTTCTCTCTGAGGTGCAGCCAAAGTAAACATCATACTCAGGCTTCTCAATCGCAGGATCTCTCTCAGGAAGAGGGGGCCGTGCCCTGGCACAGTGCTGGCTGCCAGACCTGTGGACTGGAAGAGGAAACAGGCCACAGCCTGAGAACTGCTGCGTCATTCCAGCTCCAACAGGGAATTCACATCCATCACGGTGCGCGCTTGCTAAACGCGAGCACTCCTACTTGACATAAATATTTGCATGACATGGGCTGACATGGGAGATCCTATCATAAGTCATACAAACTCATCATAGCCCATTACAAGCAGCGTTCACGGTGAGCAACGAGACAGACAGTGGCTAAGCAGAGAATAATGGCTGACTCCTGGCCCAGCAGCAGCTACAGTTACAAAGACATGGGATCATTCTGTCATCGTGTTTTTAAACAAAATGTCATCCTGACTATTACGCTGTCATTTTGAGCTTCTCTGTCACTGCCCTACGAAGTCCAGTGACGGATAGTTCTCTTGCTGCATGCCTCTTGGCAGTCATGTGCCTGCATGTAGGTTTTTTTTTTTTTTTTGTCCTTTTCTTTTCCCACGTACTTCACCCTATATATATGCCTGACTGCAGCCACATCACTCTCAATTGTGCTTTGTGTAGCACTGTGAGGAGGAGCCTCTCAGTTATTTTTGGTGCTTGAATGTGTCCGTGAGGTGTTGTGAGCTGGAGACAGACCTATTCATTTTGCTTTTGTCCATCAGCACTTACTGTACTGGAAAGGAAACCTTTGCTTTCATACAGCACAGGAACCATTTTTGGGTCCATATGAGCAATTCCTGCATTTAGAACAAAAAATGTATACTGTATGTGGGAATATTGTTGATCCAAAGCATATTTGACTCATATTTTTGTTTGCATTCTTAGCAGATTAGCAGAAAACTTGTGTTCTTAAACATAGTTTATTAAAAGCCTACATTTCCTTTAAGGAATGCATGTGGCCTGATGCTTTTCCCTGCAGCGTTTTGGACTAAAATAATCTTGAGGAATCGCATTTGAGTTAAACATTGAAATAATGTTTAGTGCAATCACATGCAACATTGCAATATCTCAAATAATCTGTTAGAGCTTGTAGTCTGTGAATGACTGTCAGCTTTGACCACACCAAATTTTAGCAGAATATTTAGCAGCACAGCAGACAATGATAACTCCTACAACCAATAGCAACAGGATAGGTGTAAAGTGTTGCTAATGTGCATGTAAATCACTGTTTGCTCTTGTAGTGATTAATAATTTACTCCATCCACCCAGCAGCCTCCTCAACTTCCTGCTTTGCAACAACAAAATAATAGATGCCAGTGTGTTAAGTTCACAAGACTGTGATCAAGATAAAAATTACATGCATGCATTCATGCTGCGACACTGTAGAGAATGATCACCGTCATCTTGCTGCAGTGTTGCTGATATATGAAATATGACAATACTGAGGCATTTGTGGTTATTGATTGGTATTGTTAGGAGATTTAAAAGACCCATATGTCTTCATCATCAGCAATGACACATAATAGGTTTGCAGCAACTGTACGAGCCCAAACCCAAAGACAACACTGTGACATTTTGATACGTATCAAATAGTTATTTCAATGCTTGTCATTAAATAGATTTCTGCATCAATTAGCAAAATAAAACTAAGAGGAAAGTGAAATACATTTTTTTTAAATATATATAATACAGATATGCACATTGAACTGTGAAACATTTGCAGGCTGCTTTAAAAATGACTCATAAAGTGGTTTCAGGGCTCATGCATTGAAGTGAAACATGTTTCCTGACAGAAGACGTGTTCATAAAACGAGTCTATTCTCTATTTGTTTTGTGCTATCACAGGACAGGAGGATGTTGTTGCATCTCTCAAGGTTAGCAAAGTTGCTCAGATGAATGGTGGCTCGAGACTGTGCTCGTATGTCAATGTTTACCCCATTAGTGACAGCTCCGAGGCAGTGGGCCACTTAATATTGTCTGTGCTGGCCCCCCGACTGTCCCCACACACCAGTTCAAAAGTTCATTCACTTCCTCAAGGGTCTCATCACGTTCTCACCACATCTTGATTTTCAAAGCTTCACGAACAGACTCGAGCTGTCAGGAGAGATACGACGAGAAAAAAAAAAAAAAGAAGAACAGAAGGACGATGATGAAACACAGGTTTGGAGTCACGGCGGGTCAGGCCAACAGAGCCGCCTCCTGGCTCTCTGGTGCAGCCTGGACGATGGAGCTCATAATAAAGGCTGCACATCGGTCTGAGGCATGGCTGCCCGTATCCAGCTAGAGGAGGAATTGATTGTTCTGGAAACTGATGAAGCTACAGCACAATTAGATTGCAAGGCAGCACACGGTGAGGTGAGGGAGCACCCTGCCTGCCTCTCTGCTGATTGATGGTAAAATAATAACCACTGCGTATTAACTACAGAGTTCACCACCAGGTTAAGGTGGTCCAAAAAAATTGCTGCTCTTATTAGATTCTGATGTGACTTGTGATGTAAAAAGATTATTTTCATTGTGGAAGTGGGCAGTCTTTTTGCATGTACGAAGTCAGGAGGGCAGTGGGTCAGGAGCAACACCAGAACGATGGTTACCCTGATGCAAAGCAAATGCAGTCATTCACACTGATCCCGTTCACTATTTCCTCAAAGTCCCTGTGCGACATCAATATCTGCTCAAAATTACAACTCCTGAAAAGCTTCAGTTTATCACATTACAGAACTTCAAGATGAATATCACCTTTCGTACACATGTCAGCGAGCCAAACAAGCCAATGTACAAGCACATCATAATTTATGAGTGAAGAAATATGCTGCTCATGGACAGAGGTGCTTTCACTGAGCAGTCTATCCATTCTTTAGATAAGGATTAGGTGGGCCAAACAGTCAAGCAGCAAATCCATTTTTCTTGAAGAGAGTTTCCTCAACGTGTGGTTGAGAAACAATCCCCCTCCTCTCGCTCTCCTCGCTCCATATGTGTAATCCTATTGGTCGTTTGTTTGCTGGTGCAGCTCCCATAAGGAGAGAGGCAGAGTGTTTGGGTATACAGGAGGTGAAAGCATACAGTTGCATATCAGAGCTCGGGTATCCCTGCTCATTTATCTCCATTTCTTGCACATGGTGTCTAATAATAAAGGCTTAAGTGAAAATGGTGTTTATCATTGGCGTGACAACATCTCCCAGATGCTGCAGAGGAAATCTAGAAAAATAGATAAGGCATTACAGTAACAAGTCCTTACTCTGCAGAGAATCCGATTAGGAGAGCCTCACACGGCGTTAATCAAGCGGAGGTGGACTGAGACCATGTGAATAAAAGAGCAGAGGGAGGTCTGGTCCAGGGGAAGGGGTTAGATGCAGCATACATCAGCAGTCATAACATGAGGGGAGCTTTACCCCCTAGTGGTTTAGAGTAGCATCACAAGCCAGAGCTGCTTTTTAATAAACATTATGAAAAATCGGTTTAATTGCTGACACGTGCACACAAGTGAAAACACCCGCAAGTAACTTGAAGCTGCTGTAATTTTTCACTTTTCGAGACTATTAAGTTAAGTTCGTCTTTGGGGAAGAATTGATTTGTCAAGTTTTCACTGCAGCAAACAGCTGGGATATTGTATATGCAGATGTCTATACGTGCATGTGTCAGTGGTGCTGTGATGGTGGGTTGCGTTTTTTTTTTTTTTTTTTTAGATGGGGAGCGGGTGCACCGCTGGGCCTGTCTGTTCTGGTGTGCTGCTTTCCTGCTGCTCAGCATTTTGCAGGTCCTCGGGGGGACACAGAGGGGACATATGACTGGGCCATGCAAAGCTGAGTTAGACTTTCCTACAGTTCTGCAAGAAACATCACTTTGGTGTTCATATGCCTTTATTACTACCGGTAGTTCTAATAACAATAGTTCAGCTCTTCTGAAGGAAGATTATTAACAAGTGTTACAGCAACCTGCTGCTATTGTTATAAATATCCAAATATTGCCATGTGAATAGTCATGTCATGTCCATCTGATTGCAATAGGATTATTCATAAAACAGCATTTACATAAACACTAGATGAGAGTTATTTTAAGATGGCTCATGTGGACATTAGTTCAATAATTTTGCCAAAATTAAACAATTTTTCCAAACTGAGGTCTTTCGAAGAGCTTTCTGCAACAAGTAAATTTATAGCAAATGTTTTGGCTGACGAGGATTTAAGATGCTTAACTGGAGTTAGTAGGAGAGATCATATCTCTCCAGTTTTAGCTTCTCTCCATTGACTCCCTCTCAAATCCAGAATTGAATTCAAAACCTTACTTCTAACCTACAAAGCTCTCAACAACCTAGCTCCATCTTATATTTGAGATCTTATTGTTCCATATTTTCCTAACAGAGCACTTCTCTCTCAGACTGCAGGCTTACTCGGGCTCCCTATAGTTTCCAAAAGCAGAATGGGAGGAAGATCTTTCAGTCATCAGGCTCCTCTTTTGTGGAACCTGTTTTCTGTTTGTGATGTTGACACATTGTCTAGTTTTAAGACTTTCCTTTTTGATAAATCCTACAGTTAGGGTTGGCTCTTCATGCTGTCTTAAGCTTAAACTAATGGAGGACAAATTGATCACATTTCCTTAAATTAATTGTTAAAATTGAATACTTTCATTTGATACTATTTCCATATTAATGTGATTCTTGACCTGCCATTGTGTATCTGTTCCTACCAAACCCAACCAGTCGAAGCAGATGGCCGCTGGTCCTGAGCCTGGTTCTGCTAAAGGTTTCTTCCTCATGAAGAAGGTTTTCTTTTTTTTCTTTCCACTGTCATCTTCATGTTCGCTCAAGATGAGAGTTCTGCGATGGAGTTCAATTCAAAGCAGTCTGATACGCAGATTAATAATGTTAAATTATTATTTTATATGTGAATGTTGCTGTTCAGTGCCTTGAGATGACTTCTGTTGTGACTTGACGCTATATAAATAAAATTAATTGAACTGAAATAGTTTTAATAGCATTGGTTGGGTAACAAGAAACATGCTGAAAAAAAATGCACTAAAAAGCAAAAATGTCTAGAGCTTCTAAATAGTAAGACAAAAAGTCAAAAACACACTGATTCATAATATTCTAAACATAAAAGTTCAAACAAGAAAAGACTAAACAAAACGTTTCAACTTGTTACTTTTCCACACATCTCTACTTGAGATTATCTGAACTATTCCAATAAATAAATCAACAGAGCTGGTAGTCATTGTGCTTGTTTCTCTCTGCTAGTGACCACGTTTGGATCAGACCTCAAAAACCTGGTATTTGCAGGGAAGCAGGTGTGCATGCTGTGGCCACAATGACAAAATGAACATTTCTGCACTCCCCTCTCAGCACAGCTCTGTAAAACAATTTACCACCCACCAGCATGCACGAATCACTCTTTAACATCTGCATGACCGTGAGGTGGTTTAGAAAGGCTTTGTTAGTTTTTTTGTGTGTTTTATGCTGTCTTATATTCTACTTTTGTAAATCATTTAGTTAATTTTTATATGGGAATGGTGGCATAGAGGTTGGAATCAGTTCGGTTCAAATCCTTGAATTGACAGCATCACAATGTGGGTGGGAAAGTTGAAGCATCCTCACCTGCCTCCTTTATCATTTGCCCTGCTCTGGGCCCTTGAGCAAGGCCTTTAACCCCCTCATCTGCTCCCTAGGGCACCCTAGACAGCAGCTCTCCTCCACACAGAGGGCTGTGGTAGCTCAGTGATCTGTGGTTGCATCAAAAAGGGCATCCAACGTATAAAATAAATAAATAAAAAAACAACAACTGCCAAGTCTTTGTGCAAAGACCCCATAGATTTATTTTCAGCAGTTCTTATAAAGAAGTTGAATTGATGCATGTTCAGTTCGCATGTTGATGTCACTGTTAGCACACCCTGGTTATGCTGTACACACAGTTGCATTTCATTTCATTTAATGTGTGCATTCAAGTTAAATAGATTGCATCCTCCACATAAGATGGACATTACGCAGATGGGTGCATGCATAAAAAAACAGTCTTGTGCAATTCTACAGACCTTATAGGGGTAGTATTATGTATAAAGCACAATTCTACATTGGATTTAGATGATTTTATTTTAAGTATGTTGCCTGCAGCATACTGTACAATAAATGCATGTCTCCAATCTAGATCATACATACAAAATGTTTTGGGCTTTTTTTGTGTTCTAAGAAATACTGTGAAAAAAAAAATACCCAAAGAAATTCAACAATAGCACAAAAGCCTGTTTTACTTGATTACAGTCAAATGAGCAGCTTGTGTGACTGTCTCCTTTCTGTGCTGCTGGCAAAGCAGCACATTGTTTGTGACGAGCATGAATGCTGACCTCTGACCTCTCCGGTGGCCTCTGCAGCTCCCCTGAAGGTTCACGGGAGGGTCAGAGAGTCCTTGCGCCTCCACAGACACCGTGTTGATGGAAACTCCACCCCTCTGCCTCGTCCACCCCCTCCCTGAGTGAGTCCGTCTGTCTCAGTCAGACACAAACACTCTCAAACCAAATAAACAAAACCCAGTCATGACAGTAAGATTGTATGAAAACAAAAGTTTTAAACAGCTGGAATGCATAAATACATTTTTGTTATTCATTTTATCTGTGACAATTTAAATCACATAGTGATCAAAAACTTATGAAATCTCCTCGTTGTGGATTTTAAGTGATCACCGATGGCTGCTCATGGTGAGTCACAGGGAAGCTTTCAGAACTTCAGCTGTCGGGAAGATTTAGGCCTTTTTTTCCAGGCTGCATGGCTTCAAGCACAACCAATGGCAAATGAGGTTGATGCTCATCATGAGCTATCACATGATGCTAGGTAGAACATCTACCATCTCCCAGTTGTAGCATGAAGATCATTTTTATTTGGGCTGGCTATTAATACTGAAGATCTCTGATTTCTGTATGTAAATGATCCTCTGTGGGCTCAGAGCGTGGCAGGGAGCGCTGTGTTTGCAGAGATAGTTTGTTTACGGATCAGATTAGGCTCGTGTCATTTCATGCCAGAGACGATAATAACGGTTGCCACTGCCGTGATGACTGTTGACATCATTACTCATGTGTTCTGCTGCGTGCATCAATCTTTACGCGCTGCACAGACACTCCTGAGGTGAATGAATTCTTTACGTTGGAGTTCAGAGCAGGGTCATGCCTTCACATGTGGAAGAAGCACAGCAGGTAAACCAAAAGACTTGAACCGGTTATTTAGTTTCCTCTTTGTTCTCTCTTGTTCTTCACAGTATGCAAATACTAGTTTTACTCCTTTGCTCAGAGTACAACTAAATGTATGTTACTTTAATAAGGACTTAAGGACTATAACTCTGCTCTATGAATTGAGAAAGCTCCTCGGATGAAGAGCGAAACGTCTTCTGTTACAAATAAAGTCCAGTTGTTTCTGTATTGAACGTTTTTTTATTTTTTTTTTATTTTTTCATGTCCTGGATGACTGACAATCTTCACCAGCATAATAAGGACTTGAACAGAATTATGCAAACGTCTTGAGTCATCTCCAGTTAGCACCCACCAAAAAGGTTTGTTTGTTTGTTTGTACTGCGAGAAAAAAAAAGTGTGAATTGCTGAATGGATTTGAATATTTCAGAAAATAATCAAAGTGTATACGCCAACCCAGTTCACGATGGCCACCACAGAAATCAATGTTTACCTATACAGTACAGAAATGGTTATACCTGTGTTTTTACAGAAATTTAGCTTAAACTTGGTCATACCTGGCACCCATTGTTTTATAGTCCAAGTGCTAATATATCATGCAAGATCACGCAAGTTGTTGCAGTATCACAGGTGATTTTGCATGAAGTTAATTTCAAGGTTTGAGCAAAAGTGTTTTTAAGTTTTTCAGTTTATGATGACCTTAGTTTAAAACTCTGGCACAAAAGGCAGCACACAATATGTATTTCTTCACACTTCTTCTGTCACAAAATATATTTTGTCCCCATTTTCTATGTGAATTTATGGAGCTACCACAAAAGCAAAGTTTGACACTTTATTGATAGTACAAAGTATTTTATTACTGTACTTCTATACACTATAGACATTTGCCTTTTTCCTGCGGCATCCCACAAGTCTCCATTTTTGGGCCCCTTCTGTTCTCATTGTATCTGTCCCGCTTGGGGTCCTGAGGAAACATCTTTTGTTTCATTGTTATGTTGATGACTGTCAGATTTATCTGCCCTTAAAACCCAACAGCTCCAACTCCATTTGCCCTCTGTTAAAATGTCTCGATGATATCAAGGCATGGAAGGCTTTAATTTTTTTTGAAGTTTTAATGATCGGAAAACAAGTTATTGTGTTTAGCCCTAGCATACCACTGTCACTGATCCCATTAATCTTGACTCTCTTCAGCCCTATATTAAGCAGTCTGTTACGAATATTGGGATGGTTTTAGACTCAGACTTTAAGTTTAATAAACAGATTAACTTTGTTCTTCAAAAAACTTCTTCCAATCAAGCCATATAGCTACACTTAAATCTGTGCTGTCCAGATTTGACCTTGAAAAAGTAGTCTATGCATTTGTTACAACCTGGCTGGACTACTACAATGCACTTTATGTTGGAGTCAGTCAGGTTTTGCGTTCACGTCTCCAGCTCGTCCAAAATGCTGCAGCTCGGCTATTGACAGGAACTCATAAGTTTGAGCATGTTTTACCGGTTTTGTCCTTACCTGTGCATGTCAGAATTGATTTTAAAATTCTCCTGTTGACATTTAAGTGCCTTGCACCTGCATACCTCTCTGACCTACTTCAACATTAATGCTCCTTCTCAGGCGCTGAGATCATTTGACCAGTTGATTTTGGTTGTAGCAAAAACCAGGTTGAAGCTCAGAGGAGATCGGTCTCTTTCAGTCATTGACCATAAACTTTGGAACAATCTGCCCCTCAGCATTAGACCACTTCATTCCCTGCTTTTAATCTCTCCTGAAAATGCACTTCACTGACATTTAACACAGTATAATCTGTTGTATTAGCCCATTGTTTTTTGTTGTGTTTGTGTTTTTTATATTTCTTTTTTGATGTTTCTAATTATATCATGTTAATTATTTACTCGATGCTGTGATTTTATTGTTAAGCACTTTGGTAACAGTTTCTGTTTTGAATGTGCTCAATAAATAAATCTGACTTGACTTGACTACACCACTGAACTACTATAACTTTAAGCCATGACACTTCTTTTGTTTTCCAAATGTCCTATTTTTTTTAAATAGACACTGCACAATAAATAATTTTGGTCGGGTTAAATAATGATCAAAATCAAAGTTAAAAAAATCAGCCCAAAGTGAAAGAAGTAAAGAAATAAATTGAAAGATATTTAGAAATCCCCAATAAGTAATTATCAAAACAATTTTAAACGGACACAAGAAAGTCAGTCTCATTGGATAGACAGAATAAAGAAATTAGTGAAGGTTTAAAACATATGCAGAGTAGGAGCCAGCTAAGTCCAATGGCACAAGGAATAGATGTTGGCTTTATTATTTGCACTAATTACATCACGTGAGGTACAGTTCATGACAACATTTTCCTTCCCTTTATGAGAGGTGTGTATTTGACAATGGGAGGTGCAGTGTAATAATATTTGTTACACGACACTATTATTATCACAATGTTCACAGTGTGCTTCAGATCAGTTTAATCTTTTATCCACTTTACAAACTGCTCTATCAAGACAGAAGCAAAAAAAAAAAAGAACAAATCTGAGGCGGTATCATGTTTCAACAGATGTATTCTCCTCTGACAGGTGGAGTGAAGGTATAAGAAAGGCAGGCTTTACCCTCCTAAACTGTGTGCTGTCATCTTTACAAAGTGTGTTCAGAGGGTGTGAAAGGGATCATTAGTTGCGTGGCAGCGGAAGCAGCCATGTTGTCAGCTACCTGCTATTTACTTCCCCTCATTACTGTACGCTGGCTGGTGCTGGTGGGAGTGTCAACATCATTAACATGACTGTCATTAGTCCTGTCCCACACTGCATGGAGAAGTTAGTCCTGGGGAGAAAAATGAAGCGTTGTTGTTCACCACCAACATTTCTGCTGCTGTAAACGTGCGAACACCGCCATTTAGCTAAACTGGAGAAAAGGTGGGAAGAAGAACTTTGCATGAAATTAAAAAAAAAACTCTGCAAGGTGAATTAAAATACCTTATTTTTAAAGACAAATGCATGATTCAAATTAATAAAGCTTAACTCAAATAAAAAATTTAACAGCTGCACAAGGTGAGACATTTTAACATACATACCACAATAAACTACAAAATAGGTTTGAACATGCGCTGCCTCTTTAACACTGAAATGAACTTTAGAGCGTGTTTACCAACGTCCTGTTTACCTGAAAAGTCCTGAAACAAAGCAAAACCAAACAGCCATCCTCACACCTTGTCATCTGCCTGACTTGTCTGGATGTTATTTTAGCCAACTTCAAGGCTCCAGCAGCAGCTGCAATCACTTATGGCACAGTCTGCCTCGGTGCTAAGCCCCTTCGTGCCCCCAACTATAGCTTCCCATCAGCCTTGGGGGGATAGAGCTCCTTGCACTCAGCTTCAACCCTTCTGCTCTCTGTCTTGCTTCACTGAGACCTCCCCGACCTTTGCAGAGGTGACTGGAGAAGAGGAGCATCCCAGAGCGGAGGAGCACGGGATGTGTCCCTGAGCAAAGGCGACTCTTGAGTGGCTCCACACACTGTGTTTCCACATGCCTTTTGTACAGAGCTCCAGTTCACAGTGGGACGGGCTTTTGGGGCCTGGCGCTGTCCAATGGCAGGGCTGGGTCTGCTGTGTGGCTCGTCTGATTTACGGTGCGTCATTAAGCCAGCGCATTCCTTCTCCCTGTGGCCCAGGTGGTTGTGGGGCCTGAGGCCCAGAATCACAGTGGCAGAGCGGGTGCTCGCTGTGGAGCACTGCACGACCAGGGGGAGCAGCTGCAGAGCAGCGTATCCACCTCCAACCCACAGCCACGCCACATCCCTCCACAACAGGAAGCTCCTAATATAAAACATCTCAGCACCCTCTGCATCCATGAAGGATATGCTGCTTGTTGTCTCTCTTTTAGTTTTCAAGCCTGTTTTCTGTTCCAGCTGAACCAAAATTGTGAAACTGAACACAAAAAGTTGATATAAGTGATAATAGGAAAGGATGGAAGGAATTATTGGTTGATAAATAAAATAAAATGTATAATACGGCTGCTATTAAAACATTTATTATTATAAACACTATCATTTAATATGATTTATTATTGTACAATAAGATGATATGCGTTTTGGTCAATAATCTGAGTGAATTATCTTCATAACATTTGTTCTTATGTCTAGTGTTGCAGCAGGCACAGAAAACTGAATGAGTGATGAGAGATTTTTGGGGTTGCTTTGCCCTCTAGTGGTGGCTCGAAGTTTCAGAGTCCAAAACCATGAACTCTCCTCCTCCTGCAGCTCACCACCAGGCAGCCAGACCACAAACCTCTTTATGGAACTCTGTGAACATGTCAGGAGACGACAAGTCGGCCCAAGCTCAGCAAGTTTGTAAATGTCAGTGCGCTGACAGTAAAAAAGAAAACAGTTCTTACAAATTTCAGCACTTTGTGAAACTTTACAAGCTGACTTTAATATTTACAAGGCTACTAAAAACCCTGGCAGGACATTCATGCCTGAACCAAGCATTTAGTGGCATATACCACGAGCTGTGACAGGGGGGGAAGAGGCGGATTACGGAAACAGCCTGAGCAACTGTTTGATGTAACAGCTTTACGGTTTGGTGTAGGCCATGAAACGTAATGGCACAGAGGATGTTTAATATTGCCCATTCTTTTTGAAGATGTAATTCTCTGTATACAGTTTATTTTAATGTGTGTTTTTGTCTGTGCATATTTGTGCATGAGTGAGATGTACACAGAAAGAAATGTGCTTTATTCACTGAATAGAAATATACAGTAGTTATCTGAGTTGTTGGCTGTAGCTCTGTAAAATAGAAGCAACATGGTGAAGGAGGTACTTCCTGCACACTGTTCCTGTGCATGTGTTTGTGCACGCAGAGCCCAGCAGAAATTGATGTTGGTGTTGGTGAAAAGCCCTAAGCCTCCCCTCGTTGAATGGCAGTGGGTATAATGAGACAAACGGCGTGCCATTTGCTGCATGTCTGACTCAGATATGTTGACCCGGCCAACTGGACTGGCGTGACTTTCAGCTCTGGCTTATCTCTCTGGCACAGCATTGGTCACTTCACACCCAGCCACTTGATCACACACATTTGTACGGTATCGCTGACACAGAGACAGGTCCGCGCTCAGCGGGCTGTGATGTAAGCAGAGCATGGTCGGTCAGATTACTTCAAAACATTTCCAGTTGCAGAATACAAATTACATGCCAAGCTTTGTAATTAGTTAGATGATTCATTGGATTAGAGTTTTAAATATTCTAACTGGAGTTCCCTAAATCACACAAAGTCAACGTTGCAACTTGTACTGAGTTCAGATTTTTTTTTTTTTTTTTTTTAAGTGTGGTTCTGTAGAAAGGTTATGAATAATAATTAACTTACCTGTTGTAGACAGCTGTTTGGACAACCTCAGACTGGAGAAATATAAACTACAGTAGCTCAGACCAAATGGTTGACAGAATGTCTGAGAGGCAACGACCAGAGCAGACTGCTTCTCTCTTCAAACAACCAAAGATTTGTTAGAGAATTAGGTTTATTTTATTTTATAAACCCTTGCATTCATTTTACATTACACAATTATTTCCATATAGTTCCACAGAAGAGCGTCATTAGAATATTTCTGCTAGAAAAACTTTTAAAACCAAAACTTTATAGAGAAAATTATAGAAGCAAACCTCTTTGGTCTTGGCCCTGTTCAGATTAGTTTTAATTATGTAAATTAATTTTAATTATGTAAAGTTATTAATTTTGTTATGTAGTTTGTGTATTTCAGATTAGAATAATTAGTATAGTTATTAATTTT
>JARVLU010000255.1:18816207-18830158 GCA_031762415.1 Simpsonichthys santanae
CATCCATCTTGTTCTGTGAAAACAACAACATGTGCTGGACGAGTCCATTTTGTTTGTGCTCTAAGCCGGTGCAGCCTGTAAAATTATCAGCAGCTCTTGTTCTAATAAACTTCGCTGGTTGGACTTACCTGCAAACACTCCTGACCAAGGTGGATTGGATTTTAAAGAAAAAAGAGAAAGAGTGATTGCGGAGGGATACAGGTATAGTTTTTTTTTACTGTTTTATTTCATTATGAAACGTACTGTGCAGTATTTTGTGTTTTTTTAGCGTACTATGTTAGCTAACTGCTTGGAAATACAGTACTGTACATGTATAAGGTACAGAATGTAAGCTGGTGTTGTGTTAAGTTGAAAAAAAAAAAAACGTGTTTAAAATGTCGTTTACCGTGCATTTTCTGACTTACAGCAAAATCGGGTTACGAACGGTGCGTAGGAACGGAACTCGTTCGTAACTCGAGGACTACATGTATTTCCAAAACCTAAACGCAGTCTGGAATAATGAAGAAGATGGATAAAGCTCTGCATGGGGCCAACCTCATGAGCAGCTGAATACAACATTGATGAACAGAAAGTACCACAAGTTCTTCTGTACGAAGGTAAGTGCAATTAAATGCTCAATTTTGTCATAATTACGTTGTATGCTTAATGGTTAAAATAAATGGTTGAATTATTACATTTTTTACTCAGATTTCCATTAATACTTTGTAGATGTGTTTTGTGACTGTATTGCTAAATTTATAATCGATTTACTGTATTCTTGGATGGTATTATTTGTATTGGGTGGAGGCTTTATATACGGTAAGTCCATTGGGTTTTTGCTTCCTGCGCTATTATTATTTTTTGCTTATTCGATCTGTATTTTATTGACAAACTACAAACTAAACTAAACTAAAGGATAATACTTAAAGTTAGCTTGTGTCTTCTGTATGTATGTTGCAGCTTCTGGTTACATAAGTTTAGTCTTCATTTGTTATGATCAGCTAACACTAAGCTGAATTTGTACAAAGCGTTTATCAGGTTGTGTAATGTAAAGCAGAGCGCTGCATTTGTAGCATCTTAGCTAGTGCATCTGTTACACGCCTCTAGCTAGCACTACGTCTTGCTGTGCCAAGTTCTTTAGTTATTGAATCAAGTGTTGACTTATGTACAGTATATAAACGTAGATGTTTAACAAACTGTTAAATACACCTGAATGTAGGAAATGGCATCTATTTTATTCATAATTTTCTGGGGGAGGACCCCCAGACTTCCCCCCAACAGTGTGTTCCCCCAACATTATGAACGCTTCTGACACCAATGGCCACCACGTTGTTCAGGCCATGAGCCAGTGTCAGCACCGGGGGGCTAAGCACCCCGAAAGATCAGATTCTAGAATCGCCCCTGGTTGTAACCACTTGTTTTTGTAGTACATCTGGCTGAGGCAGCCATCTTACCGGTAAATATGATGAAATCTCAAAGTTAATTAGCTGTAGAGCTTCATCAACATCTGTCAAGTTGTTTGTAAAATATTTTGGTAAAAGACTCAAAAACAGGCAAGACCATAATTGTCTGCTGCCTTTGGCGTGATATTCATTCCATGTTACATATGTTGTCAACATTATAAACACAATGATTTATGGGGGAAATTAACTCTTTAGAACTGTTTTATAATATTCCTATTTGCTTTTTTATTATTATTATTTTGGTCATTGTTGTATCTAATAGCCCTTGAAACATTCAAACAATCACATGAAGTGTGTAAAGAAAAGTAAACATACTTCAGAGAGATACATATAAAAAATCCTTTACAATATGTTTATAGTTTAAAGAAAAAAACAGCCTTTATGTTTCGCACATGTGGCTGCCAGTGTGAGAGTTTCACTTTGAAATCTTTGGCATTTGAACTCAAAGATCTGCTCGTTGGCAAAGTTCTGACTATTTAGATTAGTTTTCAGTGGAGTGGAAACCACCTTCACGCAGACCATCAAGTGCTAATTGGTTTGGAATGGAGCAGAGGTATCGGCGAACAGATTCCAGATGACACGCCCGTGATGGAAACATCCTTTAAGTAAATGTAGCAGTCGGCTCCGGCGCACTGATTCATGATTCATCTGCTCCAGAGGTCTGATTACGTAACCTGAAGCCCACGGTTCCTCTATACTGTATTCTTCTCTTTAATGAAGTGCACTGCTGCAAAAGCAGTTCTGCTCAGGGTCTGGGTGGAAGTTATCCACTTGGGCTTTGTGCTTGTGTGTGTGTGTGAGGCTGCAGCATCCCAGTGGGTCTGGTACAGATGGAGCAATTAAAGGCAAACCACAACAATCGTCCTCTCTGAGCCAGGCGTATTGGAGAATGTGCACGAACAATGCATCCAGTTTAGACTATTTTACAGAGGCTCGGAGAAGCCGGAATAACTAGCCACATGAGGATGGAAAATGTTACTCTGCAAATAAAATAAGCAGAAATGTGCTTAGATATTTTAACAATTTATTCATAAGAAAAATGTAAAACTAAGCTGTGCACTAACATATTACTGGAAGCATTGTAACATTTTAATTCCCACTTGTTCTTAACACAACTACAGCGAAACTCCTTTTCCTGTGGTGCCTTAATTAAATGACTTTTCTGATTCGGGGTGTGGAAAATGTTTGCTGCCTAGTTGATCAGACACCTCTCAGAAGAGTGAATCCACACGTCAGCGCAGGGATTGTGTTTTCTCTCTCATCACGAGGTCTTCTACAATCTCACTGGATACTGACACTAATTAATACAGAAAGAAACGTCTGCCCTCGTTCCATTTATTCTCAACTGAATGTCTAATTTATTTCATGATCACCCTAAAATGTTGTTGTTTTTGTTTTAATAGTAGCTCACACATTGACAAAAAGCATAAATCTAGCTTCTCTGATTTGTGGAAATTTGGGTGTGAGTTGTGTTTTTGCAGCAGGTATTTTGTTGAAAAAGCAAATGTATGATTGAAATATGTCTGTTAGACTAAGAGAATGAGAAAAATGTACAAATAAGAGAAATGTAAAACTATGCTACTGTATTTTTTTTTTAACTATAAGGTGAACTTAAAATCCTTTCATTTTCTCAAAACTTGACAGTGAGCCTTATAATCAGGTGCACCTTATGTATTAATTCTGTTTGTGCTCACTGACCTCAAACTGATTTTATGTACCGGTAGTTTATTGTGAATGATTTGAATAAAGTTTGGCTTATTTGACTGTTTTGTTTAGTTAATTGCACTTTGTGTATGAAAACAGACCTGTACATTGATATTGTGCCTTTAGTGGCCGAGATGGTGTAGGGGCAGGGCAGCCGACCCAGGACCAAAAAGTCCTGGGCTCAGTCCCGTCATTGCACATCTTGTGGTGTCTCTGAGCAGGACATCCAATCCCAAATTGCTCCCCGGGCGCTTCCACAGTGTAGCTGCCCACTGCTCCACCTGGGTGCATTCCATGTGCAATGGGGTAAATGCTGAGTACCAATTTCATCTTTGTGTGGGAACATACAATGATGACAACACAAATCACTATATTTATTATTATTATAATCTGGTGCTCCTTATAGTCCAAAAAAATACAGTGTTTACCTGTCTGCCCTAACATAACTGGAATTATTTCATTTGTTTGAATCTAAGCATTTATTAATGCTTAGATTGTGTGTTGAGGATGACTCTCAGCTACTACTACACCAAGATTTAGCTAAATATCTGTCAAACTGGTTGAGTTTTAGCCATTTTTATCTTTGCCTAAGACAGTAAATAAACAGAACCACAAAATATTTCTATAAACATTTGAAACATCTGTAAATCCAATATCCACACCAACATTTCCTGGATGGATTGTTAAACGTTTTTGAGCTTTGTTTTTATTTAAATCAATATTTTAAACATTTTGCCAAGATAAGCTAGACATACGACAAAAACAAGCATCTCAAACATTAGGTGTCCATTTTTAATGTATGAACTTGGATCTTCTTTAGTCCATCTTAGATAAGTTTGCATTAAACCATTTTTTTTTAAGCTTCAATGTCTCTTTTGTCAGTTTAGTCCAAGAATTACACATATCCATGTCTCATTCTGCTGCAGAGTCAAATGTATTGAAAGGATTGTTTTAATTCTACTTCAGTCTAAAGATAGCATAAACGCTTTAATCATGTGCTTTCAACTTTTTCCTGAGGAAGAGTTTTCTTTAAATTGTTGGTTTACAAGATTTAGTAGAGGGGTGGTTCAAAAATGTGTTTATTGTATTTTTAGTTGTTTATTTTTATTTATTTATTTTTTTCCACTTAGCGTGTGTGTGTGTGTGTGTTAATTTTAGGATAAAATTGGCATTACCATATGGAAAGTTACAGAAAAGGCCCTCTGACTCCTACAAATGAACAACATCCTGAAATAGTTTGTCTACTCTTAAATGCATCGTTCGCCTTATAGCAAGTGGTTTCCTGCCAAATCCTGCTTTGGCTCCTGATTAAATTATAAACAACACTGAGTGCCATAGCGAACATTTAGTTTTGTTTTACTTGATCAAAGTTTTCAACTGGTTCACATGTTCATAAGCTTTGATTCTGCTCATTAGGGACATAGCGTGAAGTGCTGCAGAGTAATAATCAGTCTATAAACTTTCATGATAAGAGAGAAGATAGATGTTTATTTTGGTTTTTGTTAGATTTTTCTTTTATTAGGACATTCTACAGATTTGCTTAGTGACTGAAACTTTGCAGATATAGAGCGAAATCTGAAAAAGCTTTGAGACAGCAAGTCTCGCAACAACAGACACAAAACCTAAGCTGCATAGATAGAAATCACGGTTTGACAAATGATTATGAGAATTTTGATATTCCCCACCGACAATTCTACTTTTCATTTCCTGCTAAATTTTCTCAAAATCTATTGCGTCTTAGTCGGGCTTTCCTCCCGGTTCTGTCTCCGTTCAGTGGTTTTATTAAAGCTAACATCTGTCAGCGGGAAGATGGTTGATATGCAAACGCTGCAGCAGCTCGCACCTCATGCTTTGGTAATTCTGACTGTTTGAGAAATGATTTATGCAGTGTGCTCGACAACAGATAAGAGACATGAGTAATGTTCAGAAGATTTTCTTGTTATTACTCTGTTGTGTGTTTTAATTTGTGCCTGAAGGATGCCCTGGCATCGAACATGCTGCTGCCTCTGCAAACTATAGTCCAGACCTTTAGAAGGAGGTTGTTGTCACCTGACGAAGACAGGATTTTGAATTATCTCTGTTTTGGAGAAAAGGAGTGAAACTTTGAATGGTTTACAAGTTAAATGTGAGATTCAAAGCAAAGCAGATTGCTTGCTACCATCTTAAAATACCACCGGTCAAAATCAATTCTTATCAGTTTATTTGAACACTATTTATTAACCTTTAACAATGCAACCAGTTTATTATTATTTTAGCTACAGCTAGTTGTAACGTTTCAGGTGCAATATCTCTTCAAGCAGAAATAGTGTGATATTTTTTGACAGAATATTAGTTCAGTGTGAAACTTGACAACAGCGTAAGGGTGGTATAATTTAAAAAAAAAAAGCTTTTGCATGCAATTTTGAGATTAGAGTTATTTTTAGACGTGAAACCCACAAATGTGAACATTAATAACTACATCCATACATTTTTTTTAAATTTCCAGAGCACCAGACTTAACTTTTTTAGCTTAATAACTACATTTTTAGTATATTCAATGGAATGTGAAGCTAGTTTTTAATGCACTTTATCTATCAACACACTGTATTTCTACAAAGATAATGATTTGTGGTTCCAAGTTCTGTAGAATGTTATTTTTTTACAATTATACCACAATTTAAATAGTCAGCTATTTCAAAATATGATTATTTATACAAGTTTATTTAATATTTTATCTTGGGGGAGAGACTATAGTTCAATTGCATTTTTTAATCTTTTTAATTTTTTTTATTTTTGCTCTGAATAGAACAGCACAAAACTGTGTCATGTTTTTCGTGTTATAACATAAAAAGTTTCAGATTTAGATTCTGATAAATAACTAAGAACTTGAAAAAGAGCCAGAGAAATTAGATAATGTAATTTAGATTTGCACATGAGAATAACTGTATGTGACTCGGTAACTTAGTACTTTACCATTTTAGATATTTAATTTAAAATATGCATTCATTTAATAATGGGTTAATTTGATAAAAGCACACCCATCAGGAATATGAATAAACAGTTTGGATTTGTTTAATGTGGTCATTTAAATCGGTCTTTTTTGATCATTGTTTTTAATATAATTACCGTATTTTTCAGACTAAAAGGTGCACCAATTATAAAGTGCAATATCAATGAATGGGTCTGTTTTCATACATAAGGCACAGCGACTTATAAGGCACATTAAGTGAAACAGTTTATTTTGACAGATTTTTGAGTGACATGTACCACATTAAATTGGTTCGAGGTCAGAAACCACAACCAGAATTAATGCTCAATGGCGATTCTTGAGAAAATTAAAGGATTTTAAGTGCACCTTATAATCCAAAAAATGTGGTAATTTCTTTTGTTTACTTTACATTTAAAGCATCAGTAGGCAAAACGATTTACACATAATTTACACATTAAAAAATAGCATTGTTTTCTTGTTTTCAATGTCAAACTCTATCCATTTTATTAAAATAAAAAAGTCAATGCTGTTGAAAAAAGCACCACTATAATATTGTATTTATTTTGTGCTGGCAAAATGAAGTGAAAGAACGGTGCTGTGTGAGGAAATTGCTCCGATAAGTGACTTTCAAGCTGCATCTCACCATATAAATAGCCATTGTCAAGAACACATCAATCTTGGTGCATATCGCCACACAGGCGAGTCGTTGCAGGCTGCCGTTACAAGTCAGGAACTGGGCCGGGCTTGTCTCCTCGAGCCATCCGAGACACAAACTGCAGTCACTCTTCTGAAGACTGCTTTACTTTCATTATAGAAGTCATTAAAAGAATTACAGGGGCTCAGATAAAGATTTTTTTTCTGGGATTATTGTTCTTGGATTTACCTCAGTTCATCAAGCATATAACTGATAAGCTAGAGATGTAGAGCATATATTTGCCTTTGTGTGCGAGAAATCAAATCGTCTCATGGGGATATGTTTTGTAGTCTTTAGAACTGCCTGATTTCTTCAGAGTATAAAAGTATAAAACATCCAGATGATTCAGTATGAATTTCTTGTTGAGATTTTCTATCCTGCCCCTCTGATAAAATATATGAAGGATCAAAGAATGAGACAAATTGGAAATATCATATATCCTGAATTTTATTAATATTCAGTCCAAAATACATATGCATATAATGTGTGAATAAGGTTCTATGTCAAGCATGCTAAATGTGTCATAATAGGAAAAATAAGCTATTCCCATGTATTCCTTTTATTTTCATACTTGCTTTTAATATGCTCGTCACAGATGCACCCTCTTTAGTATTTTATGAAACAAAAGTTTACCCACAACAGGACATTTCCCAAGTGAAGTAAATGTGTAAGCAACAACTTTGAAACAACACGTTTTCTCTGCATGTTTTTCTGATTATTGTGAAAAACAATGCTTCTATTACTGTTTATTGCCTCTTTCACACAATGCTTTTACAATATGTCCGCAAAGATAAGCCCATCATTAAGCTGATCCACGTCTTCCATGCGTTACCAACACACCAGTCCGCATCTCATGACGATGTGAGCATTCTTAATGAAGTCGGCATTGAATAACCAATGGAGGCTTGGAGAGTAACTCAGCCGTGTTGAGTTGGAGCGGTTATGCAAAAAAGGTGGGTGTCAGACATTTCTCAATCAAAACCCCACATTCAACTGATTGCACAGGGTCTGTCATCCCTGCATCGCACCCTCAAGCCACAATACCAGATTAATCTTTGCATATGTTAACCCTTATGGTTTTGTGTTTACCCAACTAAGAGTAACAGCAGCGAGTTGACTTTAACCCTTCATGTCACCTCAGTCCTTTCATAAAGCACAAGAGATAACAATGGATTTTCTCAGCTCTGTCTAAGAGGGTTTTGTAAAAGGGGCTCATGTCTTCACTCAACATGAACCTCTCTGAGGAGAGGTTACCATGGTAACCCAGGACGGACAAACTGAGGACCGGCTTCAGAGGTTGATTAAGCTACAATAGTTTCTCTGATTGGAAAGTAAGGCCTCATTTTGTTGTGATCTGTAAATGTATCACTAGATGTTTAAACATCTTACACACTCCAAGATGACTGGCTTGTGATGAGGCATTTTTTTCCTGTAATTTTCTTACAATTCTTAAACAGGAAATTAACCCGTGCCTCAGTGCTTGTGGAATACATTTGAGTACTGACAGATAACATATCTTAAGTTGAAAGACTTAATGATCAACAATGAAATAAACAATCATTTCTTGCCTGGGCGAACAGTTTGCTGCCATCTTGAAAATGTTCTGATACAGTTGCTGTATTGAAAAATCACTGGTTGCTCTTTTTATTTTTATTTTTATAAGAACAAATTTTTAGGTGTCAAAGTTCATGCTCAATAATCCAGGTTAAAAAAATCCAACAATGTTAAATCAGGTCATCTGGACGGTTTATTTTTTAGTTGAGACGTTCTGTCCTTCATCCAAAGGACTTCATCAGTCTGAGGCACAGCAACTAGGAGCTGCCACAATAAAAATCTTTGGGATAGTTGTGGTGCTAATGATTTTAGCTCCTGAGCTAAATTAGAAATACTGTATTAGCATTGGGACATTTCTGTATTCTCCTCTCTGTCACTGGTTCAAATTGAAAAGCTGAATGTCAGATAATTCCTAAAATTAACATTCAAGGTGAATGGAGTTGGCACCGAAGAAACCTGTTTATGTAATTTCCCAGAATACATTGCTTCTTTATGACCAGCTTTAATAAAGACGGTCAATAAAGTCAATAATAACAATCAAAATAAAGACTCTTTATTATGTTTAAAAAAGGCTTTGTATTTCTTGTTTTTTTTTTTTTTTTTTTTTTTTTTTTTTTTTTTTTTTTTTTTTTTTGGTTGGGTAGCTGTGGAGCTCAGTGTGCCCTTAAAGAAACAATAATTTATATTTTCACCTAAATTGAGTATCACTTTTTTTACTGAATTGTTTCAGCAGTCTGGTTTTAGACAGTCATCAGTGAATGATACTGACTGCTCATTTTTAGGACTCAAGCAAGCCAGAAACTGTTACTCTTGTGAATTTTATCTGAATAAATTTGGAGTGAAAATTTTCACTCTCTCTCTCTCTCTTTGCTGCTTTGATAGCAAAGGACATTAATGGTGTTTTTGTTAAATTATTCCTTATTTGTATTATTTTTCTGAAACAAAAACAATGTTATTAATAAACATGACAATGTTGATGGGACAGATCTGGTTGGCAGGCAGCAGACTGAAGAAGTCCTCTGGATGGGGGACGAAACATTTCTCACTTAAAGTAACTGGTCCAGATGACACGATTTAACCTTTTTTGTTGTTATTGACCTGGACGATTGAGACTTCAAACTTTTGACTTGGCAATTATGTTGAAGCTGGATGCAACCACATACCACTGAGCTACCACAGCCCTCTGTCTACGACACCTGGGGGAGCAGATGAGGGGGGTTAAGGGTCTTGCTCAGGGGTCCAGAGTGGGGCAAATGAGGGTTGAGGCAGGTGTGGGTGCTTCACCACCCACATTTTGATGTTGTCTGTACTGGGAGTTGAACCAGCGATCTTCCTATCACAGGTCCACCTTCTCTAACCTCTGAGCCACCACTCGCCTTCTTAAACCCAAACATAATCTGATTTAACAGGCCTTTTATCACAGTCCAATATACAGTAGAAACCTGATACCAAATGCTTAATCAAATAAAACTTTCCTATAAATACTGTATCTACATTTATATTATATACAGTATTTTCATTAAAGTTATACTTCAAATCTCAATATTTCAAGAACACAAAAGCAGGCATTGTAGATTTTTTTTGCTTAATATTCAAGTAACGGTGATTTTGTAATCAGCCATGATATCTACATGTAGAGTGCCACCATTGCGCCCCTTTTGACTCATCCGTCATGCTTACATTGTCATGACCTAGAAGAGTGTGTATTCAGGGGGATGTTTCTGATCTCACGTCTCGAGTTGTGGAATAATGTAAGAGCACTGGTGTGTTGCTGCCGCGGCTGCGGGAGCGTGTTGCCATAAAATATTAACGACTTGGAAGCGCGGCCACATGACAAGATGAATGTAATTGGCCCTCGCAGCTCTATCTGTGCATGTTAATGAGATGGGATGGTATTTAAATCAGTTGCACACCCGACACTGAGACTGCAGTCCAGAAAAGCACAAACAAAGACACAGTGAGAGAGCACGGATGCAGTGAGACACACTCAGAAAATGTCACCTATTATTCACTTCTGGAAACCATCTTCTAATTATTATTGTTTGTCTGAGCAGAACAATATGTGCAGCTGAGCCTTTGCCAGACATTGAGTGAAATAATGTCAACTTTTGCAGAGGAATTACTTTGTAGAAGCTTCCTACAGTGTTAGCTTCAAAAAATTAAAGTGAGGTTCTGTGGAAATGGTATGAACAAAAAATATCTTACTTGTTAAAATACTTATTTTTCATTCAACCTTTATTTATACAGGTTACTCCCATTGAGCCTCGAGGACGCATTTACAAGAGAGCCCTGATTTTAACAAAGAGTGATGACAACAGTAGACAATCAAAAAAGAAAGCATATAAACTGAGAAGAACAAATGAAAGAAAATTATATTGAAAAACTAAACAAAAACCAGCTAGATTTAGATAGATAATACTCTGTCATAATTTATAGGGATAAGATGGTGGTTTATGCAGATTAACCTTCACACCACCACCAATTTAGATCACACAGTTTCATTTATAAGTGCAAACAGCAGCACAAGTAGCTATTTAACACCGCAATCAAGACTACTTATGGGACGGATCTGGTTGGCAGGCCACAGACTGATGAAGTCTTCTGGATGGAAGATGAACCGTTTCTTCCTTAAAGAAACTGGTCCAGATTAAATGATTTAACCGTTTTTGTTGTTTGTTTTTTTATTTGTCTTACTTGTTGTACACAGCTTTTCGAATCACCTAAGTTTGGAGAAATGCAGTTTACTTCTGACCAGACTGATGAGCAATCAGCCTGAACGAGACAAGACCAAAGTCAGTGCTTCCATCTTAAGACAACTCCAGTATCCAAAATTTCATACCAGTTCTTGCAAACTGCTTCATAAACCTTAGTGCCAATTTTTGAGATTGCATTAAAGATGGAAGAAGTCCATTTTTATGTTGGCACCACTCAGAATAGCTGTTATCAACTTGGTCAGCTCTAAATTGAGGCTATATATAAAAGCCATGTACATCATCCTTTCCACCGTCACTTCAAAAGATCTGAAATCACACTTTAAGGTAAAGTCTGCAGCCAAGAGATTAGAATAAGAAATGTATATGTAATGCTGTGCACCTGTACAGCACCTGTCCTGTCTCCACATTGCTGGGGCCAAACTCGAGAGCAAACAAAAGCCTGTGCCAAAAACAGCATGCGTCTGCTCTTAGGCAAAAAAATAACAGGAAAAAAAATATCTTAAAGGCAAAGACAACCAGCTTAGGGGGAAAAAAAAGGGGTTTTATGTAATAAAAACAAAAAAAAAATGGACAGATTAAGAGTCGGCAGATGGGAAACTCTCTTAGTTTACTTTAATTATCCTGAAGAGTTTAGGCTTTTATGTGGCAGCACTGTGGTCATCCTCTGTGGCACCTCATAAACCTGCAGTTGTGTAACTCTGGCTGGACAAAGGTGTGATGCATCAAAGCCCGAGACAAAAATGTTTACTTTATTGCATTTCTTTGTGCTTGTGCATGTTTGTGTGTGTGTGGGTGCATGAGAGAGCAAGCTTTCTGTGCAGACTGTGAAAGACCCAGTGTCTAGCGAGGGGCGGGGGCAGAAGGACAGATGGTCTGCCTCATGGTGGCTGAAATAAAAGAGGGAATTAGAGGACTCCAAGGTGTACACTCTGACGGCAATTACAGCAAATAGATTGGAAGTGGACCTCCAGGCACCCAGGGAGCCCGCTCTGTGGGGGAGAGCTCCTCAATGCATCTGGTTCATGCACCCTGAGAAAAAGAAAGCAAGATTAAAACACACTCCAAGTCTCAGAAAAACGATCGGAACACGAAAAACAAAAACAAAGAAAATAAAGTTCATGTGAGCTGTTGAGTTTCAAATAGATTTCTAGATTACCATTTTTCTTAGTTTGGAGATGTTGTTGAAGGATCTGCAAAAACCAATTTCAGACATCCCTGGGAGCGGTTTTGGTTAGTTATTCTGCTGCCTGCAGGAGTTTGAAAACAGTCAATTATTTTTGTCTCGCTCGCTTCCGCCCATTGATTCTCAAACGATTTTCACCGCACCTCCAAGTAAGGATACGCAGCAATTGAATTAAATAAGCCCACCCAATCAATACAAAACACGTAAAACATTCACGGTTCTCTTTCATCGCCCGTGGAAGCTAAGAATTCATTGCAAATGAAAATGCAAACAAAATGGAAACTAGATCTAAGAAACCTTCGCAAAGTTTAGTGATAACCATCAAATATTTTGAATATAAAATATTTAATGCGTGACTTCTGGCAATATTTGTGCATAGACTCTCAAACAGAACTCGGGTTGCTTTCTTTCTGTTCTGATAGCATTTAGAGCAGCAGTGATTCCATTAGCCTTGCCCTGTGGCTGAATGAGTAAAGCACCATTTAGAGTCTCTAACCCCAAAACCTTGTGTTCCCATCAGGGCATAAATGATAAAGACAGTCTAATGAAGACTCCCTGCTAAAGCCGGTCATAAAAATAACATTTGGGTGAGAAAGATCTTGAGCTTTTTCATTGACCTTAGAAAAGTTTTACATCATGCTCAACATAGTTGAAAACCTGGGGGGACAAAAACAGACTGTCAGCGCAGGCGCACTGTGAAGTTCTGCAACAAAATTTCATGATTTACACACTAGCGTTAAAACAAAAGGAGAAATCAACTTTGCATTGTGTGAAATGTAAATAAGGCCAACTTTTTGGCCTCTATGAGTTATGGCCCACAGAACAAGCTGCTTTCCCTTGTTGCATATATTCATGAACAGTATACCTCTGGCTTCTGGGAAACAAAAACAATAAGAAAATGGAGAAAGGAAAGAGGAAGCTAATGCATAAAAGATAATTAGGAAACGAGCACATGTAACTGGTACAAATATTTGTATGAGTTTATTTTCAATGCACACAATAGAAAAGACAAAGAATGAGCTCAACAGCAATCACAAACTCTCAAAAGCTCTCGACTGCAAAAGTAGATATTTATACTGATGATGCAATTAGTGGAGGACGAATATAATGAGTTTTGTGTTGGATAATCAGAAATAAACAAGCAAGAATCACTGAAATGCTAATGTTCTCAGAGGATGATAATATTCCTGAGGTTAACGTTAATGCTTTTACATTCTGCATGAGCTCTGTGTGAAGAGTCATGGTATTATGTAATACGCTTTTCATATGCCCAACTTTTTCCATCAATTCATATTGTTTAAAATGTGAAAGTTTATAGTCTTGTAAATTTTGCAACACACAGGTATTAACTAGATGTTTATGTTTACAGTATTTGAAAGTGGAAGCAGCAGCAGATAGCTGTAGCACTTCTGGTGCAGCCTGGGGCAGTTCAGGCAGAAATGTTGCAAATTATCAACCGGATTACCTTTGTAATGCAAAACTGATTATGCTGTAAAGCCATTGCTCATTAGTCAAGTCCAATGTAAACTTTATTTTTCCAGAGTCAGATTACTCAAAAGGCAAAAAGTAGGAAATACTTATTTTGTTTTGTTTTATGTTTCCACAGACGGACGAAAGACGAAAGACGAAACGTTTCTACAATTTTTTTTGCTTTGTTTTGTTTTGTTTTTTGAATGTCCAGAGGACCAGACT
>JARVLU010000255.1:18865181-18876368 GCA_031762415.1 Simpsonichthys santanae
ATATACTGTATGTCCATTCACTGTGACGTTTACATGTTCCCTATATGCTTGCATGGGTTTTTCCAGATTCTACAATTTACAACCACAGTCCAACAACATGCATGTTGGGTTAACTGTAATTCTGATATGCCCTTAGTGCGATGTTAGTGTGTATTGATGTTTGTTTTATTTGTCTGTAATTCTGTGATAGACTGGTGACCTGATTGTATCCACCTTTTGCCCAAATACCCCAAGATATAAACACCAGCTCCTTACGACAAAACAGGATTCGGCAGGTATAGAAATTGAATGAATGAATACATTTTGGGCCGAATGTCAAAGAAATATGTTTATTCAACACATTAATAAGACCCTTTACCTAAATCAAAGCCAGCAGTCTAGTCTATTGCTTGATTTCCATTCTACCATTCTAACAACAGCGATGATGAAAAACGAGTCGCCCAAACTTTGTAGTTTTTTAAGAGCTCACAATATGCTTTATTAAAGACAAAATAGGTAGAAAACCAATCAAGCTGACCAAATAGGAATGACAGCAAGCCCAACTGCCAGAGCCAAGTAAGGGCTTGAAGAATGGCTGCTCTGCTATTTCAATTAATCAGCTGTATTTTGCTTAATTTTGTTTGACGTTGGCAGAAGAAACGTCCCCCGGGAGTATCTGTCCTTTGACCACTAATGCTTTAGTAATTCCTCCATCAGTACAACCCATGATTGAAGCAATTCAAGTGTGTGAGCTCTGTGTGTGCGTGTCTATGTTCATTTCAGAGAGACTTTGTGTGTACCTGGTTTATTCTACGTGCAGTGACGCACGTTTGATAGCAAAGCCCACACAACTGAAAGTGGAACCTGATTAACCTTACAGTGACTCCAGAAGCTTGTGACCACCGCTGCTTCCTCTCACTCCAACCTGCCGCCCAGGAAAGAGGCGCTGAATCTCACCTCCACAGCAGTGATGAATTAACAATAGAGCAATTCAATGCGCCAATAATTACAAAGCACTTTGGACAAGGCAACATTTTTCAGCGCTGCCACACAGGTTTTGTTAGTATTGGTGGCTTTTACCTGGAGTGCCAGGCTCTTTGCTCTCCTTAACTTTGTTTTCTCTGACGCAGATTAGATCTGCCACCCCATTACAGATTCATTTTCCTAATTTTTCATGTCTGCGCCGCGCCCCATCTGCACAGGGCTGATAATTGTGGGGACCAGCCCTGGTGATTAACATCAGCAGAATTAATTACGCCCGCCATTAAGGCTCCAGGTTGCGCACAATGATCAAGAGAAATTAACTTTCTCCCAGGCTCCTAAATCATCTCACCTTCAAGTGGAGTGATGGCAACGAGACAGGCCCAGAGTCCTGGACCCCCGCTCGGCACCTTCCTAGCCAAACATGAGGTGCGCATCCCGTCTCTCACCGAAGAGATTACAGCTGCAGCTGATGGGTATCAATCAATTATTCCACCTTATGTGAAGGGATGAGCGAGAGGTGTCCAGAGTCTGCTGACTAATGGCCCTGGGTCGGAGCCACCCTGCAGCTGTAGGGCCAGGGCGCTAAATGTTTCTTTGGCCCAGGAGTACCCACCAGGTGCTGGCAGATTTGCTTTACAGGCCAGCCACACAAGTTTAAAGTACATCTGCGCAAGACATTTGTCTGTGTATGGGTGTGTATCTGGATAAAATACAGCATGGTGTATTTTAAGCAGTGTAGTAATTGTATACAGAGCACAAGTGCCTCGGTATGAGAGACTGATGTGTTTGCAAGCCATGGTAATGGAGCAGACCCTGTGGCCCCGCAGCAAGGAGAGCAGTGGTAATGTCAAGAGAAGATAAGCAAATTGTGTGCATATCATATTGACTTGTCAAGGTTAAGCAGTAAGGGGAATGAGTCACCCAGTTTTTCTTCAAATGCATGAGAAGTGGGGGGAATACAGGCAGAGAGGTGGCTCTGCTTTGATGCCCTGCCCTATTCTCCAAGCTGACTCCTGTTGAGACAGAACTCACGCAGAGCAGATGACACACACGTTTGTTTAGGGAGGGTTCGGCTCTCCTCTCTCGTTCAGACTGATTTGATTTAGCTCCACGGGATCTAATTAAGCCCGGACCCAAAGCTCTTCAGCGTTTCAGCAGTCATATTGTGAATGTCAGGTTATGAAAAATTGCCACGAGCGATCAAACCTGCTAATGTGTGTGTGTGAGCGGTTTTGTTTTTACGAACAGACGTTGCAAAGATAGAATGATGGCTGTCAATAGGTATGCAGTAAAACGCCTGACAACTGAAGTGCATGAGGATCGTATACATTTTAATGGCAGTAAAGGGTTGTAAAAATGATAACAAAAACAGTAACAATAACGAGTCTGCCAAGTTTACTTGGACAAAAAGTGCAAAATGGTAGGAAAATGAAACGGCGCCTGCACAGCCCGAGGTTCATCCCATGGTGATTGTCACAGTGCCTCCTTTTTTCCCCCTCTAATTAGCCGTGGCAGCTTTGCTTGAATTTGGTGTGTGATCCCCTGGATGAAGTGCAGTCAGCATATTTCCTTTTCCTAAAAGCATGAGAGGTGCAGTATCATCAACTCTATCTTCTCTCCAACACCGCCTCTGGATGATTTAATAAGGTTAAAAGACTAGTCAGCAATTACCCCCTGCTCAGTGGAGGAAAACTCAGAGACACAATTGCATTACAGCTGTAGATAAATGCCAGACCCCACATCCACATAGGTGGCTATCGCTGCTATTAAACAGCTTTTTGGGTTTGTTTAAATTGCCCTAATGGGTTAGGACTTCTGTTAACAACTCGTAGTATTTTTAATTCTTAAGTGTGTTGTCTCCCTCTCAGAACCTTATAATGGTCAGAGTGAGACAGTCCAGAGAGTGTCATGGAGTGACATTTATTGCCTCTGCTGTGGGGAAACAGGTAAGCAGAGCACGCCATCTACAAAGTAGTCCCCTTTGACACTGGCACTCTACAAATCAGGGCTGAAGGGGCAGGCCAGAACGGGGGCACTGACACAGAGGTCCTTTAGAGTTCCAGCGTGGCCCAGGAATGTGGCAGAGCAAAGAACAACCACACATCTGGGACTTGTCTGGGCCTCGTGTTTGATTTCGCTCAAACAACTCAAAGGGAGAGATGTGTCCAGCAAAGATTAAGCCACACTCACTTAAAACTTTCTGGCGAAGTTATTCTGAGGCCTGAGAGATGCATGTGGGAGGTATCGGCTCCAATGAAATTAGTCCTCCTTGTTGCACTTATTAGATAATACTTCCTGGATTAGTGGGGCAGTAGTGATAGGAGGCAGATTTACAGCTCTCTGCGGCAGACTCTCACTTTAACACGGGCTGCGCTCATTACCTAGAGGATGTCATCACTCCACGCCACTGCTGCATGTTACATGTCACACACTTCCTCCACAGGCCAGCCTTTGTTCATAACATCCTCTAAATCTGTCACTGCCACCTGGACAAGGGACGCGTCACCACAGCACCATCAAGTACACGTGCGTTTGTGCATCTGAGTGGCACAGAGTGCAAAAAAACACCCACTGGGTGTGTTATGTGTGGATGGACGTGTGGGACAGCGGTCGGTCCATCCACATGGGGCGAGGTGTGGGATCATCGCAGACCCAACTCTGTTCACTGGCCAGATAAGCAGAACAGGACAAGATAAGGACGCATGGCTGGCTGCAACAAAGTGCAACAGATATTGTGATGCCGCCACCAGATGAAGCAGCCTGCACTCTGTCTCGAGTCATTTACTCTGTTGATCACCCAGGAGAAAATTATTTTTGATAATTTTGCTGTCGCGTTTTAATCGTGGCAAAGAAAAAATAATGTCAGTAGGATTTTTTTTTTTTCCTATAGGGGAAAGCATGCAACAAAGTTTTACCTAAAACTTCACTGAAAGCCCATCCATACATTTAGTTTATTATTTTTAATAAAATTAACAAATCAAGGTTTTAAAAGGAACATTGCAAAGGCTTTTTTTTTAACTTAAGACAAAAGAACTGCAAGCAATAGACTTTTAGCTTCAACTACAAGCTTAAGGCTCCCTCCAAAGTTATGTCTAAGCATTGCATGTGACTTCAATTACAACTCAAGATAAAAAAAAAAACTAAAGTTTTACTGCTTGAACAGCAGCAGCATCTTCTCAAGTTTGCATTTAATAAAGTTCAGTTAATAGTTCAAATCTTTTGAAGTGGGTATCTATGAAAAGGCTATGAAGGTTAAATATCTTACCTGTTGCAGGTAACGCTGACTAGCCTCAATTTGAATAAATAGCTTTATTGTGACCAGATTGATGAAATAACAGCAGATCTGATTGGGGTCAAAGACCAAAGAGGATTGTTGCTCTCTGAAAACAAACCAACTCCAAAAAAATAGTTCATGCAAATGTTATTTTATTAACCTTTTCATCAACATACAGTAAGTTTTGATGTATTATTATTGATATTTACATAGATTTGTATGTTCATTTAGTAGTGTAAGCAGTGGTAGCAGCACTTTCTGTCCAGTGCAGTGCATTTCAACAAGTTTATAACATTTCTGCAAAAAATACTTTTTATTGCAAAACTGATGACAATGTAAAACATTTATCAAGTGAAAACTGCATTGAGCTCTTTGAGATAGCACCATTTTAAAATGACAGCAATCCAATGTGGTCTCAAAATCGCTCAGACTAGCCGTTTGTGCTTCAATCCAGAACTAATTAAACTTTAGCTGTCTAAGCTAGGTCTGTTTGAAGAGCTATCTACAATGGATAACATATTTTTTTATTCATAACATCTCCTCCAACCCTCACTTCAAAAGATCTGAACTATCCCTTTAGGCAAAAACAGTTATCACAATGGTGGTTTTTACAGTGAATAGCTATCACACGCAGCATGCATGTAGATAAACAGCTATTTTCCCCTCTGACATGGACCTTGCTCTTTTTTGTTATTATGTTGCGCACATGTATGTGTGTGTGGACATGATGTATTATACTGAAAACTGTTTTCTGTAAAGTCTAAAAATGTGTTGAGGTGCGTTGATAGTAATCATATTCTAAGTACAAAGTAGATAAAAGACCGGGGAGAATTTGCTTGGGTCGACTTGCAAAATGACCCATGCCAGCACCGGCTATTACACTACATTAGTCATCGACTCATGGGACCACGCAGACCTTATGGTAACTCTTCTTTAAATAGTGTATCATCTAATCCAAAACATTGTAGAGGTGCTTGGATTTGCTTGTGTGTGTGTGAGAGAGAGAGCTTTTGGGTGCCTGAATGAGATGGGCACTGGTTTCTCTCCCCTGTGTGTGTGTATGTGTTCTTGTCTTTAAACCTGTTCTCACAAGGGTCAAAGGTCATAATTCAGCATCTTGATAATGATGCAGATTACTGTATCCAAGCAGTGTCGGTGGACATCAGGTCTGCAGAAATGAAAGTGTTTCCTCTCATTCAGAGGGCTGTGCCTCTAATCATCAGCAGTGCAATCATTCTCAGTGATAGTAAAGCGCACAGGGGAGAGGAGACGAGTCGGCCCTTCAAGATGGATGTGTGTTTTTGTTTGTGGGATGACAGTTTGTTTCAATCAGGTCCTCTGTGCTCTAATCCCAGGTAGAGCTCTTAAAGTGCTGAGTCAGTTACTGCCTCATCGATCCATCACGGTGGGTTAGTAGTGGGCAGGTGTACTCCACAGCTCCCAGGAGACGGAGGAAACACCTGCCCTGCACTGCCCGGGACTTCATCATCCCCGCCGTTCCTTTGTCTCGCTCTGCCTGGAGCTCAACGTCGGGCCACAGGAAAAACTGTGAAAGCAGCACTTTTGTGGTCGTTTGTTGCCCGTGCACAGGAATTAAGGGACGGGAAAGATGTTTTTCCCCTGCTTCCCCCCGCTCACTGACTTACCCACCTTTTTGTATTTCTCGCCCAGGAAGAAGGGACGACGACCAAATGGACCGCACACACATCTCAGAGCAGATCACGTTAAGCTTTGAAGAATTCATCCAACCTATACTCTAATCATTATAATACACAGAGTGTGGGTTATCAAAATGAATTTTGTCTTCTAGTGACTGAATAAAGGTCAATGAATTTAGAAGTGCACTGAGAGAATGTATTGTGCTTACTGTTTCATCTGAGAAGGGTGAGAGTCTATGTTTCTCCTGCTGCAGGCAGTCAATTAGTGCCAGAAGGAAACACAGCACTCCTCTGTTGCTGTCTGCTGAGGAGCTGTAAATAAAGGCTTTTATTACACCACACTATCTGTGTCTCTTCTCTGGACATCAATAGGCCAATGCGCTGGACTGCTTCCAAGCATAATAACCTCAATTTGTCTGTCTTCCCTAAAAGCTACAGAGATTTAAAAACTAAAAGTAAAGATCTGGATTCATTTGTAGTTTTGAGTTGCAGCAGGGCTGACTTTAGCAGAAAGCCCAATTCATTTGGAAAAGATAAATTAAATTTTAAATTTTAAAAAGCCACTTTATAATCTAAATGTAAATTTTAAAAGTATTTGTTTGGAGTGTCAGAGCAAAATATTTTAGTTGCAAACACGCTGGAATAATAACTGCTTAGAAACAAACAGAATATTTTATTATTATTATTTTTAAGTACACTATCTGAATCCCATGAGGGCTCAGGCAAAACAAATGTCATTTCAGTTTATGAACTGTATGTGATTACAAATTATTTACATAAAATGTTATGGTTATTTGAGGGCACGGATGGCATTGACAGCTAGCTGTAGCGCTTCCAGTACCACTTGGGAAACTTAAAGCATGGCATTCATAATATTTCTGTCAAAGTAACCACATAAAGTGAAAGAGACTGGGAGGTTTTTAAAACACATTTCAAATAAACTGCTGTAAAACCTTTAAAGTTGGTTTTGTGGCTACTTCCACCCACTAGCTCGTCAATTTGGTCAGAAATAAACTCTATGCTAAAAATTTCTCTAAACTGAATTGGTTCAAAAAAATATCTTCAGCAGGTAAGATATTAACTGTTTACAATCTTTCCAATTAGCTCTACTTTAAATAATTGGAACTGTCTCTTTAATCTTAAATCCTGTACCAATGTCCAGCACGCTACATTTAATTTTAGAGGAATTAAAAATTAAATTACAACTCCATTTTTCAAGGGTAAAACGTGACGCTCAGTTTGATATCCTTTTGATTTGAGATCTGTTTATGTCAGTGTGAGACATTTCAGAGGCAGAAAGACTCAAAATGTGAAAGCAGCAGTCACCAGCTTAGCTTCTGAAAATTGAAAATCCTGATTCTATTTATATTTTGTGTAATTTACACCCCGCTTCCTCCGTACAAGTGAGCAGGAAACAGATGCAAGGAATTGCTCATGTCCATAAATTCCTCTGAGAGTAATTGTAGTCAACACCAACATGTCAGATCGGCTTTGTACTTGCATGTGAAAAGGTAGTAGACAGTGACTAAATTGACTCCCTGGTTTCCCTGCTCTGAATGTCCATTTCCTCACAGTTTCCACTTGCGTATGTCCGTCTGTCCAAGCCCAGGTTAAAGCTGGCACGCTTCCCCAGAGGAGCCATGGAGCCAAGCCTACGCTTTCTCAGGACAAGGTCAACCTCAACGCCCCAGGAACAGCAGACGGAGAAGATCATTAGGTTCACAACAACGTTACAAAGATAAACAATAGATGAGAGCATGTTCACAAACACGTATTGTCATCCTATGCAAAATGTTCAAAAAGTTAATAATAAATCAATCATTTTGAAACAGTCTCCCGGAAAGATGACTGTCTGTGCCACAGCTAATAGGCCAGTAATGAAAAATATGTCCCCTATAATCGGATTAATTGTGAAAACTAATACAACATCTATAATTAAGATTTGAAATTATTGCAGATAATCAAGTATCCAGACATTTGACACAGGAAGGGGAGGCAGTAATTTCATGTCAAAGGATTTTTGTTTGACATTTACAAGGAGAGATGATTTGCACCTGCGAGACAGGCAAAACGTTTCATGGATTATGGCGCCATCTAGAGGACATTTAAAGCAACTAGCACTACAGTACTTGTGTCAGAATGGAGAGTTCATATTCTTTTAGTGTTTCTACTTTGGTTTTATTTTTGACTTGGCCCACATATTGATGTTTGTCAATGGAAAATAAATAGGGTTATTGTTTTTAGTTGAATGAAAATAGTTTTTACATTTTATAATATTTCACAAATTTTAAAGATATATGAAAGGGTTCCAACTACAGTACTGTATTGTTGAATTGCTTCCTCTGTGAACAAACATTTTCTTTAAAATAAATAAATTTAAGTTGGTACATAGTCCAATAATAATACGCTTTATGTGCCACTGAATGAAAACAAAAAGAAGAAAGTGTGTCATATTTCACCTCTTAGATGATTTGTGGCCCAACGCTCCTCCATCACAAGATTTATTATACATGAAATTTTTGCTGACATGCTTCTCCTCAGCTGCTGCTCAGATATATGGCAAACCATAATTTGGAGGTGTAAAAATGGATATAAAACCTGTGTTAATTATTTAATCGTGGTTCCACACTAAGTGGTGCCTTTTAGCCTTGACGAGAATGTCATCCCCATCTATTTCAGCGAGATCATTATATCACTCATTAGTTGCTGGATAAAAAATAAAACCAAGACTGAGACTGTAGTTTCATGGCAAACCAGCGCAAACAGGACTTTTATGAACATCATTAACTAATCATTTTAATATTTCTTTTTTTTTTTTTTTTAGGTTTGATATAAATTGGATTTAAATCTCCCCTTTGTCACCCTGGATGGAGCTGAAGGCCTGGAATAAAGATATAAACAGCTGCATGCTTAAAAAAAATCTAAACTCACTTCAATGGTTTCTTAAGAAAGTTAAAAACAGCCTCCACAAGAAGACATAATGGAAAGGTCCATGGCACACAGCGGTGTGTGGGACCAGTGATATATCTTTGTGTCAGGGGGCAGTTAGGCACAAAGACTGAGGGGTGTGATCAACAACCAAACAAACACGTTGTGCTGAGGTGAGGGCGAGGAGGTGCACACAGAGCATCCATCACAGCACATCTGTGAGAGGCTGATACTGCTCGGCTTCATTTCACCACTCTCCACACGCTCAGCTCGTCTCCTCCTCACAAAAACATCACTTGTAGCTGTTCGACTATGAGATGCTGATTGCTGAGAGTTCGTTTATTCTGGTCGCAGGCGTCTTTGGGACCTGTAATAAAATACAAACGGTGTCCCCAAGCAGCAAACTGTGAAGCACGTTGATCTGATTCACCTGCTGGGTGCAAACTGTGCACAAGTGTAAAGAGGTCATAAATTATTAATATTTCACTTTTTTGTAGATAAGCTCTTGGACTGAGTTGGGAGAAACAAACTTTAATCCTGACTAGATTGATGAGCAAATGGCTAGTCCAAGCAGTGCCATAGCCAAAGTGGATTAAACAACTCGATCTGTAAAAGATATACTATGCTTTCATTTCAGAAATCATTTCATTACCATGAATTTTCTATTACAAGGTTACTCTAACAGAAATATAACATTTCTGCAGGAATTGTCGCAGGACACACTGAAAGTGCAAATGCTAGCTGCTGTTGCTATTTGTGCTTGCAAATAATTTTATATTTCTACAGCAAATAATTAATCCAAAGTTGACAAAGAGATTAAGATTTATAAAGTAGCATTTGCAAGAACCACAATGTTGTTTTTAATATCGCAGCTGTCTTACAATAGTAGTTCACTTTGATCTCGGCCTTGCTCACACTAGCCTGTTTAAAGCAGAATTTGAGCAAAGAACTGTGCAGCAGGTCAGATATTGATTGTTCATAACCTTTTCACAGAACCCCACAACATAAGATTTGAACTGTCGCTTTTAAGTTATAAAAAAAACTGTGGTAGAAAATGCTCATTTTGAATTACATTTGAAATGCATTATTCAAATTTTGCATTAAATGAGATTTTAAAAATCAGGTTTGACAAAGTGAATATTGTCTGTAAATACTTTAAGCTTACTGTGTTATTCAAACCTTGTCAGTTAAAAACATGTTATTTTACTGAATGAGGAAAGTATGGATAATATTTTAACCTTTAAAGTCAGGAATCCGTTTTCACAATCAAATCAAAATATCTGAAAGCAGTGAGGACAGTGATTTAGAGTTTGGATCAAATGTGCTTCTTTGTTGTTGATGGTGTTTTTATGACTTTGCAAAAAAAATATATATATATAATTCAAATCCACTAAATATTATATTGTACAAGTCTGAAATAGTCCACCAGGGTCAATTGAAAGATCGTTTACATGTTTATGCAAGACCTAAACATTGCATAAGCAGAATAAATGGTGTGACAGTGATAAGAAGGATAAAAAATAAAACAGTGTTGTAAAATATGAAGGAAAAATATCAATATCTCTAAGCAAATAAAGTAATTGCAGGAGTAAAAGAGGCAAATCACTTCCTAGCACTTAAATTTGAACTGTGGACCGATCATAAATATTCACCAAGAGCAGTGTCAAAAACATTACCCTTTTTATTAGAGCTGTATTTTCCTCATATACTACTATAAAGTTAATGAAGGGTGTTGTCTTAACCATTAAACTGTCATGTAGTTTGAATATGCTGCAGCTTCAACAAGAAGAATCTGACTCAGATTCTTCAGTTGCACAAGAATCCCTGTACAGAACTGGAGACAAAGGTGGAAAAACAGTGAGGAATCTGTACCTGAAAGGAATTTTCTTTCATGCTCAGATGATACATGATCTTGGAAATTCTTCCAAACAGCACAGTAATGTGGAATTAAAAAAACTTTAAAATGAACATGTCACAAATGGATGTTTGATGTACTGTATGTTTTCTCTCTTTTCTTAAGAATAGTTTAGTTGTGTTATGAGGAAAATAATTACGTATTTCAAAACTGGCAAATGCAACATAAAAAGCATTTGGAAACAAAATTTTTTTGCAGTTATGGTCATGGCAGATGACAAGTTCACAAAATTATCGCCCTTAGAAATAACTTGACACAGTTTATTTGATTTAAATTTATAAAGCACTGCAAAAAAAGCCACTTAAAGGCGATTTACACAAAGTAACTTTTTAAAGTGTGCTTGCATTTCTTTTCTATCCTGAAATTAATAAAAATAAATACCCTGATGCATGCTCAATAATCCAGGTAGAAAAATCTAAAAAAGCTAAGTCTGGTCCTCTGGACATTCA
>JARVLU010000255.1:18876468-18891848 GCA_031762415.1 Simpsonichthys santanae
TACAGCATCTCAGACTGAGGAAGTCTTTCGGACGAAAGACGAAACGTTTCTACAATTTTTTTGCTTTGTTTTTTTTTTTTTTTTTTTGAATGTCCAGAGGACCAGACTTAGCTTTTTTAGAATAAAAATAAAACAAAACTTAATTTAAAAAATGAGTGATTCGATTATAGTTAGATATAATCAAAATATGAAGTACATTTTGGTACATAAATCGTAGGTTACATTAACTAACAACAAATGAATAAAGCCACACATTATTAAAAACCAATGCGGTAGAATTTATTTGTTGAACATGTTCAATTGATAAATGCACAAACTAGAAACGATTGTGAATTGCATTTTCTAACCACTAGATGGCGACAGATTTAGTTTACAGTATTTTGTTGCCACTCTCCAAAGCGTCATTAAACGGTTAGAGGTTAAATCTACATAAAATTTATGCATAAATCTGAATGCGCAACCGTATCAATAATTGTTTGTATGCATGAACTATAGGAGATAGTTTCTGCTGTGTTATCTGCTGTGTTATCTTTTTTTTTTTTTTTTTTTTAAGTGAGGCTGTCGTGAACCGCGCAAGCGAATTGAGCTCGTCACGTGACCGCCTTTATCTCCGCCCTGAGATATCTGCAAAATGGAGGTGAGGTGCTGTCAAGTGTCGCAAATTAAACGCGTAAATGCATTAAAACGTTTAAAAAAATGCACTGTTATTACATAATTTGCCACAGCTATGGGTTCGGTGGCAACATGCATTTCGCTGTTTGCTCATTTGTTGCTTCTTTGTAGCTCAAAAGACAATGACGTTGTCGTTAGCTATCGTTTAGGCTAAGCTAATAGTTGCTAACACATTTTTGTTACACTGCGACGTTACTGTATTCAGTTTAATCCAAAGTAACGAGTGTAATCTATTCTTAAATATTCACATGTTCTTATTCATTATAATTTAATGTTAAATCTGCGGGTTTGCTAAATTAATCCAACGATGTCCGTCACAGGAAGCTAAAGGCGGACGAGCTCGGTAGCTACACTCGGCAGCCATTTTAGCTCTATAGCTGGTAAATGCAGGTGTTTCTAATCTGGTTAATTGAGCCTCTGTTTTTAAACATTGTGATCCTACCTTCATTAAGATTGTTCGGTCTTTTCGGTTTTTATTCAACTTATTTATGTCAAAATATTTTGTAGCTTGAAATTGCAGGATTAAACTAACAGTTTAAAACTGTCTGTACTGTACATACCGGATGCACCAGGACGTTCCTAGTTGTAAAACCATACAGGAAAACGGTGGAAGAAACGTTTTATTTATCATTTCAGTGGAATAAATGTTCATTATTTAGATGATTCTCATAATATTTGTTGGTCAAAGTATTATAACGAACGTCATTTCACATTTGCATTTGTTTAAGTCTCATTATCATTTCATATACTGTATTTACAATTTGCTCAAGTAATCTTGCTGTTTGCCTGTGATAAATATAAAGACAGCTCAGCAGGACTGTTTTTTATGAACAGATAGGTGGATTGGTCTGCTTTGAGATTCACAGACTCAAATGTAAAACTCATCAATGAAGTGGAAGGAATGGCCTTTTCCAACCATATCTAATGGAAGAACATCTAAAAGAAGCCACAGTTTCAATTTGATCAAAATGAGCAGTGTTTCTCACTGGGTAAACTAAACAATAACAATGTATGGAGAAAAATAAAACTGCATAAACTTACTTTAAAGTGACACCTAAAAGATGGCAGACAGTTCCAAACAGTTTGATGGTGCTTTTCATGTTCAACATCAAGTCATATACAGTATATAAATCTAACTTGTCTTGTTGCATTGCCTTGTTTTTGTGACGTGATGGCACAAGTCTCACACATACAGAATTGGCACACAAAACAAAACTTGTATGTGTATGAACCTGTATTTAGAACATGTTTCTGCTTGTATTTTACCTGTTTAGAATAAAGCTAAGCTTTAGTTTTCTTTTTTTATCCTTATTGTTGTACCACTGATCTGTTGTTCTTGTTCAAACTTGAATTTGCAGTTATTTTTTGTTTGTTTTCCAACTACAGAAACAATATTCTGTTAAGCGCTTGGCTTTTTACTGTGATTTTATTTGACAGAACCGTGACTCTAAAGAACCTGAGCAGCTCCGAAAACTGTTTATCGGAGGTCTCAGCTTTGAAACTACAGAGGAAAGTTTACGAGCCCATTTTGAGCAATGGGGTTCTCTCACAGATTGTGTGGTTTGTATTTTTTTCATCTATTAAAAAATAGTCCCACATAACATATCAGCTTAAGTATAGATACTTAAATCTGTCTTTGCTATCTTTGTTTTTTTCTAGGTGATGAGAGATCCAAACAGCAAGCGGTCAAGGGGTTTTGGTTTTGTAACATACACTTCTGTGACTGAAGTAGATGATGCCATGAATGCAAGGCCTCATAAAGTAGATGGACGTGTTGTTGAACCTAAGAGAGCTGTGTCCAGAGAGGTAAAAATGTACATTTCAGACCAAAGAGAAAGATACTACAACTGTGTTGTTAGTGGCCTGTGTTCACAGAAACACTTTATCTTAGGACTCTAACAAACCAGGAGCACATATGACAGTGAAGAAGATTTTTGTCGGTGGCATCAAGGAAGATACGGAGGAGCACCACATTCGGGATTATTTTGAGAAATATGGAAAGATTGAAAGCGTTGACATCATGGAGGAACGCTCCACAGGGAAGAAGAGAGGATTCTGCTTTGTCTCTTTTGATGACCATGACACTGTGGACAAAATTGTTGGTATGCAGTAGTTCAGGTTTAGTAGTCAGATATTAGTAAACTTACACTATTCTGTGATTGTTATTTTTTTTCCTTTCTCTTTTTTACAGCTCAGAAATTCCACACAATCAACTACCACAACTGTGAAGTCAGGAAAGCTCTGTCAAAACAGGAAATGAATGCCATATCCAGTAACCGAGGTAAATAAGCATACCGTTAAAAAAGCAAGGCTGTGTTTACACAAGCTGTGTGTAGTGTGTGTGGTTTGCAGTTCAATTATGTAATAATTTGTTTCTGAATTATCACCTTTCATAGGCAGGTCTGGAGGATCAGGGAATTTCATGGGCAGAGGTGGTACTGGTAATTTTGGAGGAGGAGGAGGAGGAGGTGGGGGAGGAAACTTTAATCGAGGTAGGCTAACTTATACAAATGCAGCCAATACATTTCCTTTTTTGATTTTTAATAGATGATTTGAAGTCAACTATTAAACTTCTGTGATATCGCTGCAACATTTTTTATGTTTTTTGACATTGGTTTGTTTATTCATTTCTAGGCAGTGGCTATGGTGGAGGGCGTGGTTATGATGACAACTTTGACAATGGTATGAAATGTAACTTTTTACCAAGCCCCTTACTTCTAACAAGTATGTAGTTTTGAGATTACATAAGTAAAAAATCTTATCATAACTATAACTGTGTAACACAAAGCCACTTTCAATGTCTAGAAAATGTTTTACAGGTAAATTGACATTGTTAATAGTCATAAAAAGAAAACATTAAAAATTGTACTGTTTTCTTAGGTCCTGGAGGGAATTACGGTGGTGGATCTGGTTATGGAGGTAACCGAGGGGGCTATGGAGGTGGTGGTGGTGGTGGTCCAGGGTATGGAAACCAAGGTGGAGGATTTGGTGACAATTGTGATGGAGGTTATGGAGGAAATAGAGGAGGTACACTTCTAAATTTTTGTGAAAAAGTAGTAGCTATATAGTAAAACAAATAAAGGTTTGTTTTAAAATGAACTTTCTTTCCAGGTTATGGAGGAGGTGGAAATTACAATGACTTTGGAAACTATGGTGGACAGCAGTCAGGCTATGGGCCCATGAAGGGAAACAACTTTGGTGGCAGAAACTCGGGTGGTGGACCCTATGGTGGTAAGTTCTCTCCTCTACATACTGTATTTGTATTAGACTTCAAAATGACATTTTAGCTAGTAACATGTTTTAATTCCCTAATTCTAGGTGGCTATGGCTCTGGAAACAGTGGAGGAGGTTACGGCTCACGGCGTTACTGAATATTCTCTGCTTTTGGTAAGTTGCATTCAGTCTCGCAGCAGCGTCGTAGCACAGTACAGAGTGAGCCCCATGAAAGTGCAGATTAACTATGTGTTCTATCCTGTATCCATTCAACAGGCTTCAGTTCTTAGCAGCAGAGGCGAGGAGGTGAGCAAAGGAGTTGTCAGGAAAGCTGCAGGTTACTTTGAGGCAGTCATCTGAAAGCATTAGAGGAACACAAGTCAGACTTTACTGCAGCTAAATCCAAGGAAGAAGGACTGTATGAACAAGACATGAGAGCAGACATGATGCCCTTCCCTAATTGTGATAGATGTTTGCCTTCTGAGGAAGTTTTCTTTTTTCTGCGTCTGTGTGTGTTTCGTGCCTATGGTATCAGGGGTAAATAAGTAAACTGTTCTTATCTTTTTTTACTTATTTTCAGTCAATCCTAATTTTTACTTTATATAAAAGTTAGTTTTCTGATGACCACGACCAGTTAATATTATTTTTTTCAGATAGCATAGTTACATCAGGCCCTTCGATCTGCTACAATTACACTTTCCCTGTTTTTGAAGTTATTTTGATTTTGTAATTGCAAGTGACAAGTGTATTTTGGTTTTTGTATGTAAAGCACAGTGTGTAAATTCTTCATAGTAACAGTGTCAATGAATATAAATGGCCTGGATTAGACCCAAAGGAATGATTCACCCCCCCTGTTCCCAATAAACCAAATTTGAGATTGTTCATTTTAATTGGTAGAAAAAAGACAAAATAAAACTGTAGTAAAGTAACATGAGGTGCAGTGCATCATTGGTTAAGAAAGGGTTAAATTTACCCGTTTGCTTCGTATTGTGATGTTGGTGTAGTTCATCAGCCAGTTCAGCCTTTTCACCTGTGGGACTGTTGTAAATATGTGTGTGTTTGTGTGAATACAGTCTTGTATGCATGTGTTTGAGTTGTCCTAGGGAAGGGCCCAGACACGACTTGTGCCAGTATTGAGTCAGTAGCATTATAGAAGCTACAAGCACCGGCAGTTGGGCCCTCAGCATCGCTAGTGTGGAAGATTGCAGATGACTGTCAGACAGGACGTCTTCAGCCCCAGCACAGTGGACCAGTCAGCATTTTGAGAGAGAAGGGAGAAGGCAGCATCGAGCACAACGCCCATGGAGGAAGCTTGCAGTGTCGTTCCAGGTAGTGAGCATCTGTCTCGTTTTCCAAGGCTAGCTAAACCCCTGAGCAGCTGGCGCTAGCGAAGAAAGACTAGGTCCTGGCAACACTGGAGCCCCTGTTGAGTGAGATACAGCAGTTTAACCTGCCAATACTAGATGTCAGACACAAGAAAAGGCAGCGAGTGTTTCACAAAAGCTGACTTGAGAAGATGGAGCAGGTAAGAGTAACCACTTTGCTTGATTTACAGATGTGGAAATGGGCATTCTCCTCTTGCTGAAAAGCTGTAGAGGCCTGATAACATGGAAGGTTCTGGATGGGTAAGACTTTTGTTTTTCAAAATTCACAGTAACTTCATTAAATGCAAATAAAAGTAATGATGTCTGTGACGTCCAGTGTTCTGTGTAATTAGATGAGAATTATTCAACCATTTACCCCTGAATGTTTTATGATGCTTGTTGCCTTCAAGTTGAACTGGTAATAGTGATGAAACCTTCTAGGCAATACAATAATCCACACCCCGTCTAAACTATTAAAACTAGATCTCATATTTTTTTGTAGTACACAGTGCAAGGGTGCAAATCTGTTTATATACGGTAAATTCAGAATTCAATGGAAAGTTCATATTTTCTTTAAGCATTTTATAAGATTAGGGGAAAGAATATCCATTTTATGTGAAGTATCTTCAGCATTTCAAGAGTTTTTCACTCAAGTCATGCAGACTGATTATACAAGGGTTACTGGAGCCCTCTTAAAGGAGTAGTTCAGATCTTTTGAAGTGGGGATTTGTGAAAAGGTTATGAACAGTTGTTTTCCCTGTTGTAAGTAAACAAAGTTCATGCTCAGGTAGCGCTCTGCACAGCCACGGTTTAAAGAAATTAATCCTAATTCTGACTGGAATGAGACACTGAAAGCTAAGCGACGCTAAGACCAAAGTGCTGCAGGTTGCAGCCGTTTTAAAACAACTCCAGCCCCTAAAATTTCACATCACTACAACTTTTTGCAAACATTTTACTCTGCTCAATTTCACATTGCATGGTTATTAACAGAGTTCTCTGGCCATATGCAAATGCAAACAGTGGCGGCAGAAATTAATTGTACTTCCGGTGCAGATTTGAGCTCTATAAGCAGGAATATAATAAAATATTTGCTTAAATAACCATTTTATGCAAAATAACAATGTAAAGGTCTGTTGAGTAGCAATCAACATGTGTCTTGGCTGAAACTCCCCCAATCGAGTGTTCAAACACTTATCTCCAGCAGGTAAGATATTGAGTGTTTATAACTTTTCCCCAGAACCCCACTTTAGCAGTATTGAACTGAACTACCCCTTTAAAACATTAGTACCTAATACGCCAATAAAACCATAGTTTGCTCAAAGACAAAAGGGAAGTGATTGGGGAGAACAGTAAAAACTATGGAAAACCAGCTAGTAAAATGACCAAACACCTATCTGCATACAATGCATACCTGCAGACTTGCAGCTTAGGTGTATTAAAGTGCAAAGACTTGACAGTTTTAAAATTCACACAGGTTCAGACCATTACATAGCATGCCTTTCATTTTCAGTTGCAGGAACAGTGAGTGGAATGCAGACAAACCTGCTTTCTGTTCCCGGCAGAGTAATACGATATTATCTGCAACGGTACAGTACATGCATTCTGGTGACCTGTTTTTTTTTTTTTTTTTTTTTTTTGTTTTGGGCGGTGTTTGTATTTAAATTATGCAAAGTTTGACTTGTTTTTCAATAAAAAATATTTTCTTAACATATTCTTGACTCTGTGCTCCAAGTTTATTGTACAGTAAAACTTATCCCGTAGTGTACTTTATCAAATGCCCTTGAGTTTCTTTTACTTTATTTATTGTGCACACAAAATAGGATTGGTGATCAAAGGTTCTGTAGTATCAGAGTTAAAGGGTGCGCTGATTACATGAGACGTTACCTTTGAGTTTTTTGGACCGCAGCACCTTTGTGGGGGTGGCGTGCTTGATTCACTGAAGCCACTATCACGCACATTTCTACCTTTTGTTGTGCAACACAATGGGGTGTGACTTCTTTCAACAAGAGTAACAAAACATTAAACATAAATCATTTGGATGATTTTGCAAGCTTGCTCCAATAAGCACGTCATGAAAGTTTAAACTGGTGGCCATTTTGTTTCCAAACAAGACTCCATTTACTTGTTTTACTGTTGAGCCTTCAAGTTGACTTCTACATGTGTTTTGCAATTGCTGTGCAGGTTTTTACTATGCATCTGGCAGCAATCTGTTGTGGCACGCAATGTTTCCACAAAAAGACAACTTGTATTTTTATGAATAGTTTATTTGAAAGAATAAAAGACGAGAATAAAAAACGAGCAAATGAGGAAACAATTATAAAAGAGGTAATGACTGAAACAATCATTTGCATATAGGTATAGATATATACAACATATGTACACACATACAGTAACTTCCATCAAACTAAAGCAGATGTTTATATTTACAAAGTGTTAAAGAATCTGTCATACAGTGTACAAAATATCAAAAATATTACAACATTCAAGGGAAATAAGCAGAAACTACTACTGCTTAAGCTTAAAGCTGAGTACATGTCAAGTTATTGCATAGTTTCCTATTAATGCAGTACCATGTTTACAAAGGAGATCAGTGGTTGGCTTCACTTCTGAAAGTCTTTTTAACGCGCGGGACCAGGAAGATGCTGCCATCGGTCGACTGCTGGAGAGAGTAGTCCAGAGGGGAGTACGAGTTTCCCTTCTCATCCCTCAACATGCTGAAGACTTCCTGGTACAAGCTGTTGAGCTGCTGCTTCATTTCCTTCAGGTCTGTCATCTTCTTGTTCTTCTCGCTCAGCAGGCGCTCCTTTTCCTCCTTCAGCGAGTCCAGTTCGCCCTCCAGACCCACTATGTTCTCCATCTTGCGTTTGCGGCAGTTCTGAGCAGCCACCTTGTTCTTGCCACGGCGGCGAATGTCGCGAACCAGGGCCAGCTGGGCCTCGTTCAGTTGGTGCTTCGACATCAACTCGTTGAAGTCGTCAACCGGCAGATTGATGATGGTGTTGACGGTGAATGGAATCTTGAGGGACTTGGCCCTCTGCTCGTCTCTGGAGAGACGCACTTCGGAGCGTTTTTTGGGTTTATCTTTGGTGAAAGGAGCACTGCTGTGACCGCTCTTCTCTGCCGGGTCCACCTTATGTTGCCTGGGTTTCTTTTCTTCTTGTGGCTCCCCAGATGGCGAGGATGCTGGTGTTTCAAGATTATCAAGTTGGTAATTTAATGGAAATATCTCGGAGTAGTCGGATTCTACACTCCCAGGGCTGTGGTCCATGTCTTCCATCTCTGAATCATTGTATCCAGCGGACTCTCCTCCGTATGCAGATTTGCTCGGTGAGCTGCTATTCGGGCTTCCTTGGGTGGAGATTCCAGAATCTGTGTCTGGATGTTCTGGCAGATTCTGTTTGCTTCTGTCAAATGGATCTCCAGGTGAAAGACTGTAAAGATCCATGGTGGTATAGGAGGGCTTGTTTGAAACATCAGACATACGTTCAGTGACGTCTGGACTGTGTTGACTGCTGTGCTCTTCCAGCTTGGTGTTGAGATAAAAGATGTCTGTGCTGAAGCTTGAACTTAGCTGGGCCTCAGGGTTCACCTCACTGAAGTTATTACATGGAGCCATACTGGGAACAGAGCCATCGAATGTATTCATAAACTCAGCGGGGTCATTTGTTTTGACATCTGAGACATTGGTCATGAGGTTAAAAATAGGAGTTTGCATTTGCAGATAGTTGGAGTAGCTTGGACTCTGAACTTCAGGGTTGTTTGGAAGAGGATAAGTTGTGGTCTCCATCGAGTCTTTCATAGGCAGGTTGAGGCATTGCTGGGAAGAAAGGCATAAAACATGAGAACAAGTACAAGAAAGATAGAAATAACACTGGATCACATAGGATATTTAGACAAAATAATCATTTTTTACTATCAATTCTGAAATAAATGTGTTTTCTGAATACAGTTTTTGACGAGAGAAACTTTATTACCGTACTCCGAGTCAGAGTTTGTCATTCGCACATGTGGTGTAACGAAATTGTGTACACAGGGTCCCAGTTACATCCAACAATAAAATGTGAAAAAAAAACAATACAGTAATAAGAGCTAAGCTGTGAACTAAGAAAAATATTAACCACAAACACTAAGCACCAGTAGCATAAAACCAATATGCCGAATAAGCAGCACAAACATGAGTCTGTGCGAGCAGATGAGATTACTAAACTGGATGTATATCTACAGTAAAAACAATTTGGTTAGTGACACATGAACAAGTTGTTCAACTTTACAAATATGTATGGAAAGAAAATAAAACTGGCAAAACCAGTTCTTACACAAGAGTGTCTGCCTCGGATTTACAAGACTAGATAAACACCTTTGTGTTCAATACTTTCCATAATTTTGAAGTTTAGTCACCATTTTATCTCAAATACTATTTTAAGATATTCTCTGGTATGACAAACTTCCCATCAGTTTGTCAAAAGACTGCTATTTAGGGTTAGGAATGGAGCTCAGTTTAAGTAAAGGCAACGAATGTCGGCTCGCTCCACCCGTTCGGTAATGCTGGAGTTCAGGTAAGGCAAAGGAAATGGATGACAGCTTGCTCCACCCATCACAACATACAAATAAGAGGTGCAGCTACTGAAAAAAAAAAAAGGCTATGTGCAAACGTTCACCTTTTCTCCAGTTAGTGCAGGTTTGCCACTCCCAATTGGACAAAACGTCTCCATGAAGTCAACGCTAATCATATAGACAGCAACACAATGCAAGCACCCTGACCTACAGGGCTTAATCTGTTCCAACAATGAAATCTAATCAGGGTAGAATGAGCTGAGCACATGTGACTCATTTAAACCCCTACTCTCAAACTGCACTTAAAAACCTATTTGTCCTGTAAAGCCAGGGTTCTGCTGTTCATACATTCTTTGGGTTTGTGTTATGCAACGCAGGCCAATAAATCAGTGAGGTGTTAAGAGATCAAATACCATACCTGCAGCTCGGGGAGGGACAAAAGCTCCATCCAGGCCTGCTCCAAGTCTGGAGTCGTCCTCTGTGGAGGTGCCAGCTGACCTGAGAGGAGGTTGGCTGGTGACAGAGCTGCCTGCTCTGGGGACATCATGATGTTGCTGTTGGTAGGCACCGAAACAGCAGGTGTATCCATGCAAACTGACACATTCTGTGAGATTTAACATGTGTAAGAACTCCCATCTTATACGCCGTTAATTTGTGGAAACGTCAGATGTTCTTACCTTGGTTCCCACTACAGGAAATGTCTCCGCCAAAAGCTGCAAACATTCATCGAACGACATGTCATCACCTGTCTCCTCTGCGAAGTCGACATTCTGCAACAGAAGTTAAAGCTCTTGACGTTATGCATGTAACTCAGCATCATTTATGGCACATGTATTTTAAAAACAGCTGATGAGTTATCTAGTGTTCAGAGTTCTGTAGAGCAGGTTCACACTGCGCCGATTCAATCCAACTGAGCCACCTGTGTGTGTCTATGCTAGATGATGTTACCTAGCTACAACACAAGCAAATGAGGTGGGAGTGGCCCACCACCAACATGAATAATGATGCCCTTTGCTTGTACCTGAGTAACCTCTAAGGCTGTGCCAGCTGACTGCAGAGGGGCGCTGGGCGGCGGACAAGGTATGTACTCCCCAGTCTCCTCATCGAGCTGTAGCTGTGCCAGCAGGGCCTTCTCCTGCTCCCGCAGCAGATGCAGCTTCTTCTCCTCCTCCAGCTCGCGCTGCCTCTGCAGCTCGTACTCTTTCTGACGGTGGTTGTAGTCGAACACCTCCCGCCTGGCACCAAGATCGATGTCCTGCTTCCACAGGATGTCTATCAGGTCCATGTCCTGGAAAGACAACAGCAGATCCCTTTAAGAGAAATGCGAGCCGCCGTGTGGTCCTGCAGCGATAAATACAGTCAGTACCAGAACAGCAATGGGCGTCTCTGCTCTTAATACGAGGCCACAGCACCTGCCACACCCTGTCCTGATTCTACTCGCTGACAACGACGTGGCGCTAATGTCAAGTGGGAGAAGTATAATAAATAATGAATGTACTTCTTTGTTTCCAGTCGCCACCGAACACCAGCGAACCTGATCTGATACTCTTACCCATCTCATTACACTGAAGTGTGAAGTATTTTGTCCCAAGTCACGTGTGTTCATACTGTTCAGTTTTATAAGTCCCTTTAAAACCTGTTTTTAAAATTCAAAATGTTTATTTTTCAACATGTGTATAAAAAAAACAATGCTAAATAACAAAATAAATAAATAATTCAAGGTAAGAAAACGCGATGGACCAGTTAATCAGCCGGATGACTTTTATTGGTAGTTTTTCATTAACAAAATTGGCAGTCAGCCATGCTTCTTCATGCCTCATCAGTTATTGAGTAGGGAAATCCAGCTTACTGTGGTCCACTTTAATTAAAATGTCTATACAGTATATTATTTTTAGTTGTACAATTTTTTGAAGGCTTGGGGAATATAAGTTTAAGCAATTATTGTTATAGTTTGTAAATGAAAATTACATATTGACCAAAATGTGTGTAAATCAACCATTTGTTGCCCTGATTTCTAAAGATCAGTCATTGTTAAACTTGAGCAAGCTCTTAATTTGAAACCAAATACTGTACATTTTTTCAGTAGCAGTGAGTACTTGTAACATAACTTTACACACTAACCTTGCCCTACAATTATTATACTCAAACTAAGTGCTACTTTCATTGCAGATTTAGGTCAATACAGCAACTGAGGATGTTTCCTGTAGCTTTCCCCGCACACGGGCTTTGTCTTAAAATGACACATTAAAAGATAATTATCCAACTTTTTTTTTTTTCGTGGATTTTTTTCCACTGCATTTTATTTACAGAAGGAAACTTTTTCAAATAACCTATTAATGTTGCATAAAACCAAAGAGCAGCCTGAGAAATACCAGACAAACATGTGACTTATTTTGTTCCTCAGATTGGAGAAAAAAATACTTTTGATATGGACCTCAAACTATTGAGTCATGTGGACAAAACAGACCAGGAGGAAGCCAAACGGGAACTGAAGAGAAACAAGCAGAACAAAGCACAACAAAGAGGACGTTAAAGTGATTTAAATCATCTTGTGATGGTAATTTCCCATTTGGGTACAACGTAAAGTTTTATTAATAACAGTAAACAAGCAAGAATCTATTCTTATTTTTGGACACTTAACAATAAGCTTGGTGATGCAAATAACCCACTAACTCTCTTTGCCTCTGTGTTGCATCAGAGCCACGACCACGAAAAGATTACACATTACCAAGGCTGTCTACTATAAATCATGCCCTCTAGCAGAAAGGTGAGCATGAACCAGAAATTATGGCATCTATCAGAATGAGGAAGTCCCCTAAAAGGTGCATGCGGGACACCAGAACACACTTGTGGTGAATGATGTTTTTCAAACCTAAAATAAAAACTTTTGTCCGTTAGTCACAGCTTTTAAGCTCTTTAAGTCAAGTCTAAAAAAATAAGTTAAAAAGGTATGTTGCTCATACAACGGAAACACAATTTCCTCCAAAAGATCTTAACATTTTACTACCGGTACATGGAATTCTAAAAGAAAAACAATTGGAAAAGGATGAGTGTGTTTTTTTTCAGGTTGCCGCAAATGTCAGAATTGGCAACAGAACAAGGAAACTTGGGTTTCCCAGATTACAAGGCAACATGCAGCCACACCAGTCAAACTCACCTTAGGTTATAAATAAACTGATTGTGATTAATCACAAGATTTATATAACATTTCATGAGAATAATTATTGACACATCTGCCTACAGGTATGAATGTCATTTGTGTGAGCATCTTATTCAAAAAGGAGGCCTCTGAAGCTAAATGGATGGAGCTCTGGTTTATTTTGGCATTTTGTACATCCACTCATATAAACATCTAACTCTTATCCAAACAACCAGTTCAACCAGATCTAAAATAAAACACTACTTCTGATGCTTTTTAACCAGATCAAACAAAAACAGCAACAATACGAATGTTATTTAGTGTGTTTAGGGAAAAAAACGTAGCCATCAGATAAGGGATCACGTGCACCGGGGGGAGGAAAGCTGAGAGGGAGGGGGAGGCAGACAGTTGTGAGAAAATAATCGAGTCCAGGTTTTCTATTACCTAACCTCACCGAGGCTAAAAGCAACCCTGTCACTTTATTTGGACAAACAGCTAAAAACGTCCACATTAAGTTAACATGTCATTGTGTTTATAGTAGAGAGATTAATTTTTATTTCCTGTGTGTGGAGGAAAAACGTAACAAGTGGATGACTTGCAGATTTACACGAGTATTCCTTTTTTTTAACTGAACAGCTATAAAGTAAAGGTAAATAAATAGAAGTTTGACATACAAATGACTTGTTTGTAATAGCTATAAAAAATAAAAATGGCAAGTCTATTTATATGAATGTTTTGTTTTTAAATAAGCTAGCAGTAGTTCAAGCGAAGCGAGCAAGTATTATCTAAACGTAAACATTTATTTACCTGTTGACTGGAATGCATCGCCTCCATTTCCATCGCCGTGCTGCCGTAAAGCAACGCCTTACAGCTGTTAATTGAATATGTTTATTCTCAAATGTCAAAAAAAAAAATAGCGAGCTATCTAAAAGCCCTGCCCTGTTCGTGAGGGCAGCCACAGCTGAGTTTCGGGAAATATTGCTTCTTCCGAAGCTCGTGAGCATTGCTGAACCGGTAGCCCCGCCCACCGAGCCACAGCGCCGGGATCGTCCCACTCATAGTGGCCTATGAGGCTGGAGAACTGGGCTGGAGACGACACCTCTGTGCGCATGCGCGTTTACAGCCAACCGGAACTGACATGTAATCACTGGCAACATTATTTCACAACATATTTAAGAGCTTTTTAACGCTGTTGTAGTCCTTAAACAGCTAATCCATTAAATAAAATTTGGATTATTTCTACCAAGATAACCACTTGTTCACATAGCTTCGTGAAACATACCGGTAGTATATAAAACGTTACCTTGTGTCATGTAAATATTTTATAACGCACAGCGTCCCCTGCTGGTGAATTGTTTGTTTTGGAAGCAGGACGTCATGGCGCCCGAATGTCCCCTGGAGGTCATGCACTGGCATCGGAAGAACTTCACAAAATTAATATGAATTCTGTAAAAGAAAAAAACTCACCAAAAACAACAAATAATATGTGTCTGTTGCGTTTTTAAACAATTTTAGTTCATTATAACTGTTTCCTTATTATTAGACATGCTCTGTAATATTGCATCATCATTTGCTAAAAGTGAACAATCCCACACACAAGATGGCCAGAAAATGGAAATATAAAGACATTTTCATGACAGTTTATTAACAGCTCGCATGCATCTTTAATTTTCGTATTGTAAGGTTTGCAAGTCATATCCATAGTCAATTTCATAATTAGTATAAGCTATTGGCATGTTCACATAACATCATTCTATCACATTACAGTGCTTGAATCTGAAAGTTCAGATGTAAAAAGATGTATGCTTTTGGACTTCATTGTTAAGAACTAATAAAAAAGGATGCAAGGCCAACTATATATATATACATACAGTATACTGTATACTGTATATACATATACAGTACTGTATATATATATATATATATACAGCATCCCTGCATCTCGTTCCACCACATGTACCACATGAGATGTGGATGACAAATAAATCTCTCTGAATATCTGAATCTGAATATTCCCCTCTTACTTTTACACCGAATCCTCTTCCTGATGCAACCACAGACCACCGAGCTACCACAGCCCTCAGTGTGGAGCAGAGAGCTCCTAGGGTGCCCGAGGGAGCAGATGGTGAGGGTTAAGGGCCTTGCTCAAGGGCCCAGAGTGGAGCAAATGAGTAGATGCAGGTGTAGGTGCTTCACCTTTCCCACCCACATTTTGATGTTGTTGGTACCCGGAGTTGACCCGGCGATCTTCCGATAACATGCCCACCTTCTCTAACCTCGGTGCCACCATGCACTCCCAACAAGGTCATAACTATAATATTCTTTTTTTTTTTTTTTTAAAGGCTCATTTGGTTCATATGAGACGTAATACCCTGATGCATGCTCAATAATCCAGGTAGAAAAATCTAAAAAAGCTAAGTCTGGTCCTCTGGACATTC
>JARVLU010000255.1:18895212-18925412 GCA_031762415.1 Simpsonichthys santanae
CACCAAGGGGCCGCCCCATAGGGACGCGATGCCAATCAACCCCAGCTGTATTAAGGAGGGGGCAGTCAAATCCCAGCACTCGGTTTACATTTCACTTGTAAATTTGAGTTTGTAGAGTTCAAGAGCTAAAAATTATTCAAGTCACCTCACTTTCTGCACTTTTTCTGCATCACTTATTATAGACAAAAATGACAGCACTGTGTAAAAGATTTAAACCACCCTCCACATTATTTATGTCTACCAAAAACCAGAGGTTCTTCAGTTATAGAATTGCGCCGGTGGCTTCATGTTGGAGTACTGTAGTTCTGTTGCTTTCATTTTGAGTTATTGCCTTTGAAAAATTTAATTCCTCTTTTTTTCTGGATATAAATCACTCTTTTTCAGATGATTATTTCCTCTGGTATCAGAGGCTGTGCAGCTGGACGGATTTTTACTGAAACCCTTTTAACTTTTGTGCATTTGTTATTAAGCGCAACCATGGCAACAATGTGCTTTTTAACAACCAGGAGCAGCTGATTAACATCTCAAAAGCTCAAATATCCCAACATACAGCCCCAAATCCCAAATGAGTTAAAAAGGAGGTGTCATGGACGAATTCCCATCAATCTGGCAGTGGTGCTTGAGTACCTCACCACCTAGATCCTGGAACTGGTGGGAGGCTTGGCTTGTGCTGGCGGGAGGACTGGGATCATCTCCTGGCACCTTCAGCTGTCTATCCGTGGCAATGAGGAGCTTGGCAGACTGCTGGGAGGAGCAACCATCGCTCAGAGAGGAATTCTACCTCCATTCAGGAAGTCCTGCTGCCCAGGAGGACCGAGAGGCCTCCTGGGCCTCTCGGTCGGTATCTGACAGCAAGCTGGATCTGGGTGAACATGTGTGGCCAGATTCTTTGGATTCACTGCAGGAGATCCTTTCTGCTCACAGGATGATGAGGTACGACAACGCTTAAATTCACTTTGGGATTAAGGAAGTATTTTTGAATTGATTTTGAATTCAACTGAATAGTTCACTATAGGCTTTTTTTTTAAACGTTTTCAAATAATTATTTGGACTTCAGCTGCTTTATCATTACTTTTCTAACCAGTTCTTGTATCGATCATGACAAAATGTGTATGTGATGAGAAAGAAGAACAGTAAACAAAGTAGGGGACAAGTAAAATAAGAAATTGGTCTGATTAGTTATGTCTTTTGAGAGAAGGAAAGATCTGACCCAGAACCTGAGAGATGCACGCTTTTTGTCAAGTTGTCTGCTCTCTGGTTGGGAATACATATCTTTATAGGTAAAATACTACTTTAACTGCCAAACTGAGTTAAGGATTAACAAAAGTGACAGGATGCAAGTAATGCAGTTTTGGTTTTACTTTATCCAATTAGAACTAATTTCAAATCTTTTGTGTGTAATTGCAACACTGGTTTATTTCTTGTGTTCTGAAATATTTTTTATGTTTAAATAATTCACAGGTTGGTGGCTTAAGTTACAAAATAACATCTCGCTCAGGTGAAATGCAGATGAGCAAAAGAAGCTGCCAAAGTTCACATTATGAACTCACAGACTCAAGACCTTTGCACAGACATAGTGTATTAACTGCACTGTGCAACAAAAAGTTATATTTGTACATTTGAAACAAAAGCTGCATTTGTTCAACAATGTAAAAAAAAAAAAAAAAAAAAAGTAGCCAAGCCACACTGGGGATAAATACCTTTACTTTTCACTTCCTTATTTAAATGCACCTTTTATAAAATTTTTACACAGGTATGTTTTTTCTTTCCTGTTTACATTCAGGTCTTTTGTAAATGAGTCTCCGAGGCTCAATGGAATTAACCTGTATAAATAAAGGTTGAATTAAATAAACTGGGATCAGATGCTTGAATACTTTCTCCATTAAATGAGCTATAGACCAAGGCACCAAAAAGGTCCGCAAGAAAAAAAAAGAAGACGAAAATGATTAAAACAGAAAATCCTTGAAAAATGTTTAACACAACTATAATTTTAATCTAAACATATTTCTTTAAAATCTAATACGTCAATTTGTTATTTGTTAATTTTTTTTTTTTTTTTTTTACTTAACTTGCTGATTTATCACGTGCATAAAGATGATTTAACACTAAGACTTTAAAGAAGATGATTGGTATAAAGCTCTTTGCGGGTCCTTTAAACCATCAGAGAAGTTAAATTGTAATAAAGTAACTTTTTTTTTTTGGAGCCTGTCAGGAGAACAGGGCTGACTGCTGGCTCTGGCTCCCATTTGTGAAGAACTTCACAGTAAAGTGCATCTCACTGTGCTAAAAAGCCCCATCCCCCCCCACCCCCCTCCTCTTCCTCTGGCGCGCGCTCACGAACGCGGCGCGTTCACGTTTGGCAGCTCCACGTCGACATTCTTCCAGCTGCATACAGTGAACTGCACAGCTCTGGGGGGAGAAAAGGTAAAAGCGTCGGTGTAGTCGCTTTAGGACAAGAGCGCAGATGGACATCAGCCGCAGTCAGATGTGCGGAGTTTGCATTGCAGTCTGCTGCTGAATGTGCACTTTCCTCAACTCCTTTTCTTTCCTTTTTACATGATCTGAAGCACCTCGTGTTGGACAGCAGCTGTTCCCCTTGTCTACCTATAGGTATCAGGTACAGTATGGATTGCAGAACTTTTTTTTTTTTTCATATCCTGTAAGGAGAACCACAGTTTACTGTTTTTGCATTGCTGAAGTTGAGAATCTTCACCTATTGCTGAAGTTGCAGCCGCTTGATTGCTGATAAAAGTGCTAAGTCTCTACAATCTTCCAACTGATGTGACTTTCTGTCTGGCCTTCTTTTTGGCTACTTTCCTCGCTGTCATGTCTTTCAGCATGATTGTTTTAAGGGCTTGATCTAAAGGGCATGCTCAGAAAAGCTCAACAGGTTGAACTGATGGCAGCTGGCAGATGATTTCACCAAACTGTGAGCCTTACTCAAAGTAGATGGGTAAGCTTTGCAGCCATCCAGATGTTCACGTCAGAGGAAGGGAGTAAATGTATATGAAGACTTCAGAATCGGTGGTAATGAATTAAAGGGTTCATGGCCTGAGTTGTAGGATCCACAGCATATAGGCCCAGTTCTATATACAGTACTGTATATATATATTTTAACATGACACCATCTTCTTTCTCTTAAATATGTCGAGCACTGTAGTTAATATAGTTAACATAGCTGTCTCTCCCCCACCCCCACCCCCCGGCGTTTTTTTTTGTTCTTTTGCCATGTTGCAGGTCGAAGGAGCACCCAGTCGCCTGGAGGATAAGGTTCCACACAAGGACAAACCTGTGAGGTGGCACTGTGGCTTTCCAAATAAAGTTCTGTGATACACTCAGACTCTACTCGCATGCAGTCAGTGCATTACAGAACTTTGTTTTGGGAGTTAATACTTTAACTTGTGCAAAACAAATCGTCAAGCGTCTGGAGGGTTTAGTTCCCAGCATGAAGCTGTAATTATTGTTTTCTTTTTTTTTTACAAGTTTTCCTAATAAAGTTTCTTTTTATATATATATTTTGTAGTCTTTTGTCTTTTCTGTGAAAAGGGTGAAAGTGTGCATAGTTAATTGTTTTGTTTTATCATTTGATCATTGTAAATGTGTGTTTAAAATGTTATTTTAAGAGCTGGGCTGGATGCCATATGGAAACACTGGTCATGCTGATCAGGTGACTGAGTGGAGGTGAGGCAGAAAAGTAAACACTGTCACACTGTTCAAGAACACAAGTGTGCTTTTTTTTTAACAATGTAATGTTTATGCATAAATGAGTCAGATAAATTTACTTTTTTTGTCTTGTTTGTAATTTAAAGTACATTATCTTGCATTAAACTCAAAGCAAGGTTTCCAGGTTCCATTTCAAATTCCACTAAATTATCTAATTTAATTTTTTTTAAACAAATTTTCTGACTAATCTACAAAGTTGACACAAAGTTCTATATTTAACATTTTCAAACTTTTCACGCTCTTTACATTAAACAACCAGTCCTATGTTGCAAGGTATGGTGGGAAATGCTTTGAATGGTGCATTCAGGTGCACGTCGTTAACTCGACAAATCGTGGAGTCGTGTGGTTCTGTTTCATGTGTGAAAGAGAAATCTCTGTCATACTACTTTAATTTTAGACCCTGTCATAATTACAGCCAGAGGAAAAATGTTTCTCATATTTTCCCTGACCTAAAACGTTCCACGTAAACTTCGTTCATAAAGGAACGCAAAGCGAGACCACTTCTTTGCTTAATAACTCTATGAAATGTTGAATAAATTTAGACCTGAAAAAAATGTTTACTGACCCCGAAAACAGGCATGACAACAATTTTAAATTGTATGTTAACACTGGTCGCCTTTGGTAACCCTCAACGCTAAATACTAACTAAACAACACAAATTCACAATTTGTAATTTTATTTTATTCTATTACGTGTCCTTGTTAGTGCCTTTGCTTGGCCAGCTGAACACACTACATTAATCAACGTTGCTACTGGAAAATAATAATTCCTGCGGCAGGAGTGCGGCACTTGAAGGCAGCACACTTTCTCGCTCGCTGACCTTTGACAGCGGATCCTGGATCAGCTCTCTCCCCCGCCCTCTGCAAACACGGAAGCAGCATGGCGTCCAACAGCTCCGACAGGCAGCGGGTTGCACAGCACAGACTGAGAATAATTACTGGGCATCTACAGAGACCAGTGGACGGTGACACAGCCATCATAGCTGAGGAGTGCAAAGCCCAGGGGACCAAACCAAATGTCAGCAGCAGCGAGGGGAGGACGATGCCCAGGAGGAGGTACAAGGCTGGGATGGAGCCGTGTACTACGGTCCATCCATCCAAAGTTGTAGCTTTCCCTTACGTATTTGATTCAACATTCATGTATAACGAGCTATATAAGAGCTTTGAAGGTTTCATTATTTTACGAGTTGCCTCTTTTTTTCTTGTCAGGAGTTAATAGCAATGCTAATAGTTGAAGCAGACGTAGGTTAGCTTGTTAGCTTCTCTACCACAAAGTAACCATTTGTTTGCTAAGAGTGGGTGGGTGCGGGTGTGGTTGACTCTCGCAAAGAAACTCGTAATGTAACTTATTAAAAATGTCATGTACCCTGCACTCTGTGACAGATTCAGTCTGAGCAAGCCCAAGATAAATGTCACACTCAGTGTGGCTGCTCTTGTGGCACTTTCTTAAGGCTTCAAGTTAAGGAGACGAAACTGATCATGGCGGCATTTTTGTTCCAATTTCTCAATCACTTAAAAAAAAAATCAGTCTTTATTGAGATTTCCTAATCACTTTGATCTGACTGTTCGTTTAATGTTTTGTTATGTACAGTATTAAGTGCTCTTGTGTAATAATTAAGTGTGGTTGAGCTTTGCTCTTCTCAACTGAATTATTTTAACATAAATACGCCATCAGCTTCGGTGGATGGTTACTTTCGTCATTCATAATCCGATTTAAAATAGTAAAATGCCATTAAACCTCAGTCACAACATTGCAGCATCAGCGTAAGCAACACGGAAATGCATCTCTTCTGTTGCTCTGATTGGTCAGAACAAGGGGTGGCCTGACTTTCAACTACACTTTTATGGCAAGCTGGTTTATCATATATATATACAGTAGTTAGTGGATATTCAGAGCTAATGTCAGCTATCAAGGGTTGTTTTTTTTTTTTTTTTTTTTTTTTTTTTTTTTTTCTTTTCTTTTTCAAATGTGAAATTGGTATTTGAGTACTCAGGTGTTCTTGTTAGGAACAATACATTACAGTACTTGTGTTCCTTACATGCATGTTGGGAATTAGCCCCCAACTTCCATTAGGGTATAAGAGGAGTAACTTACCTGTACTACTTTTATTTACAGTACTTTTTTCCTCTTTTTTTCTCCACAAAAATGTATGAAACATTTGAGTAGATTTTATGCAGGCAGTATGAACATGTTTGCTACAAATTTCTACTCAAAGCATGTTCCAGTAACCTACTAGATGCATACTATTAAACTTTTAGATTATTACAGTAAATGGTATCCATTATCTTTAAAACGCTTCTTCCTTTTTGGGCCACAAAGGTCACAAGTGCCTGGTGTCCTTTTTGCATGTGTTAAAAGCCTGTGTCTGAGATTCCAACAGGAGGATGGCTTGAAACACAGCAGTGAAGGCTACTTATGGGACCGATCTGGTTGGCAGGCCGCAGACTGAGGAAGTCTTCTTGATGGAAGACGAAACGTTTCTCACTTAAAGAAACTGGTTGAGATGACATGATTTAACCTTTTTTGTTGTTATCTACCTGGTTGATTGAGCCTACAAACCATATCCCACAGTCACTCTGTGAAAGGCGGGGTACACCCTGACCCTGGACACATACACATTCACTCTTTCACACCTAGGGACAATTTAGAGTTGCCAATCAGCCTGACATGCATGTTTTTAGTCTGTGGGAGGAAACTGGAGTACCCAGAGAAAACCCATGCATGAACGGCGAGAACATGCAAACTCCACCCAGTGCCTCCCGGCTGGGATTTGATCTAACGACCTTCTCGCTGAGAGGTGACAGCTCTACCAACTGCACCACTGTGCCACCTAGTCAACTTACTAAATCAATGATAAATTGCATTAGTTTTTTTTTTCCCTAATGTAGTTTTAATTACGTACATATATCTTGAAATATAGTATATAATTTTATTTAAAAAAAAATAGTTTTTTTTGGAGATTTTATTTCAATTTCAAGTGGTAAGAATGTGATTTTAACTAGAATAAATGCCAGTACTGTATTGATGGCTAAAGTAATTGGAGATCTATGGTTTAATTATTTGATACAAGGTTTTGCTTTAAACACCATAACAATGCTCTGACATTAGTGTCCGTCTGACAAAAACCTTTGGCCTTGGAGTCCTCGCTTGTTATGAGAAGAGAGACTGATAATTATTCAAAATGTTATGTCTTCTAGTGTAATAGTTTCACTGTCCAGAAAAATAATTATAATTTTTGAATAATAAGGAAGGTGGATTTTTTTATCAGCATTATCACAAGAGTATCTTTTTACAGATGTTGCAAGCCCTTGGCATTAAGCAAACTTATGAAGATAGATTTTTTTTTATGCTGCTTGATTAACTAATAGTTTGTCTTCAGATACACATAACAGGTGTCTATAAGTTCTTGGCCTTATTTTCTTGTGCATATCCATGTACCTTAATAATTAAATCAGATAGTTTTGCTATCTCTTCAGTATACTCTTTCTTTCCTTATTGCATCAGTGCATTGCTTGTAGATACTTTCAAGCAAAAAGTCCTGATTTTCAGGGTTTATTGAGTTTCGGTTGCACGCCTCTAGGCACCGCAACCTTAGCTTATGCAGTGTTAATGGATACTTCTACCAAGCCAAGAGTGTTTAACAGCTAGATTATCCTAGAAATGCCAAATCACTGAATTAAGTGATGTATTGTAGACAAATGAAGAAATTTAAAGTTTGTTTCAGAGAAAGGTAAAAGTGAGAAAAAGAGCCTAGCTGAGGATGTTCTTGCTTGCATTTAATCAACATTTTTGTATAAAAACATACAGGGTATAAATTGCTTTTTCGAAGATGCTCAGCTCCAGTTGTTCACACTTTTATTTTCTAGCTAGTTAAGCTATGCCAACTTGATTTATATGAGTCTGAGTGATTAATCACTCATTTGTGTCACTATATGCAAAACACCTGGTGTCATTTATTCTTATACCAGAAATTGCTTTGAAACGATAAAAACTTTCCAAATGAAAACTTTGAAGGGGGTGGAATGGAAGTAAACGTCAAGAATAACACCAGATGATGGATTTAACATCATGGATGGACAAACGGCATCAGAAACAAATACATGCAACAGGTGTTGTTAGTTGGGCCTTTTTTTTTTTTTTTTTGCAACCAAGAAAATAAAAATCTTAAAATTTGAACATTTAAATTAGTGGCCTTGCAAAGATGGCCCAGCAGCTCAAAACAGCACTAAATACACATCACATAAAACCACCAACAAAACGCGTTACAACTATAAATGCTTAAAAACTAAGGCGGCATCAGACTTCAGTATTTTTCAATTATTCAGCAATTTAAAACACATCAGTGAAATTCTTCTTAAGAATGTTCAAGTCTTCAGTATAACTGGCCTTTTACAATAACAGAGCAAAGAATGTGAAGCATCAACTTTGTAAGTTAATGAACCGATGCATCCCTCAGCAGTAAAAATATTTGTGTGTTTTTTGAGAAGTTCCACGTCCGCTTTGTGTTGAAAACCACGATGAGGGACCCCTATAATACCAACGGGTTATTTCCCAGTGTAGTTCCTCTTTGTAGAGCAAAGGTTACTCGAACAATGGAAGTTAGGAGTTAAAACGTTATCGGGGCACACATTTGATCCTAAAAATAACATTATAGTACCGGTAGTATTTAAATTAGCTTCTCCCTGGCGTCTGTAACAAATGTAAAATGGTTCAACATATCCTTACATGACAATATGCAGCTGTACTCACTATCTGCCTGCATGTAGCCAAACTTCTCTTTAGGTGAACAGACTAAAGGAGTTTTTATATACAGTACAGTATATACATGTACAGGTATATACCTCTTTTCTTAATGTGTCTCAGATGTTAAAGTAATAACAAATATTTGGGTAATCGATGAGACTTTTTCTTCTTTGTATAAAAGCGAAAGTTGTTTGTTGGAAGTTGGGCAGGCTAGTAAAAAAAAACCAGACATTAGTAGCAAATGTTCAACTGATTAAGCCATAACCTTCACATGTGTTTCTCTTATCTCCTCCTGATATTTTATGTCAAAACATAAAACTGTGAATTGCTGTCCGAACCAGTGCCAATATATATTTTTCCACAGGCAGGAGATTATGAAGTGGAACGGCTGGGGTTACAACGACTCCAAATTCCTCTACAATAAAAAAGGCCAAGCAGAATTTACAGGCAAAAGGTAAAGTTTAATATTTCACCTTTTGCCCCAAGGCACTGTTTGTTCTTATGAAATGATGATTTATTTTAAACTGTGTTATTTGCTTCCTTTTTAATCTTGTTTTAGTCACAATGTTAAACTTGGAGGATTCACCCAGTTTGTGTGACTTGAGGCTGGAGAGTTCATGTCCTGATCTGTTTCACAGACCTTTTTACTCTGAAGCCAGTTTTGGAAGCTTTCTCCTCCTTTTAACAACGACGTGCTGCTTCTGCCACCTAGTGGTCAGCATTTAAAATGTTCTTCATTGTCTTGAAAAGGGCACCAGTGATTTTCAACCTACATTCTGTTACTTATCAGGAACAATAGTCCAGTCCGTTTTGATTTGTATGTTGGTTGAAAACATTTAAATCACAAGATAAATGAAGATGTAGTTAAATTGGTTGCAGTTGTCCAAAAACAAAGACTTCAGTGTTTCTTCTTTAATCATTATAGAATATAGACAATAATATCTCTTCTTACCACTTGTATGTGCCTCTCATATTGATGGTAATAAAGTATTAGGTTCTTATTTGGAATCAACACTGATAACTTTTGGTTTTGCCACAGCATGGATGAAGGTGCATTTTGAGAAATGAGCTAAACAGGATGTTGCACTCCTGTTCTCCTCGAGCTAAAACCATACCTGAACATTGCACAGCAGGTTGGGTTAAAAACATGGTGTTCTCCTTCCTCGCTGGTTGTTGTGACAGAAGGCTATTCAGTTCCCAGTGTCTTTCTTGAATGGGTTGGCCCAGTCTACGGCAAAAGCTCAATTATGCAAAAATTGTGAAAACAATCACAGGTAGCAGCTCTGTCGTTGCTGCTGTAGACTTTATACAGTATTTTTTATTTATTATTATTATTGTTTTTTTTATATAAAGTCTATTACCCAAATGAAACTTCCCAGTTACACATTCAACTCCAGATTTATACTTCTTTTGTTTAAGGCATCACACGAGGCTTTGGTTATTTCTAAGAGTTCATACCATCTGTCCTTCCTCCCTCCAACCAGGTATAGGCTAAGTGGATTGATCATTCCTAGCCTCAAAGACTGGATGGAAAACACGTTCGGTGCCAGTCTGCAGCATAAAGCTCCAGCAGCAGTGAGTCCACTTTTTGTTTCGTCATTGTGTCTTCAGTGAATGGGAGTGCACACACCGCTCAGTAACTGCAACTGAAACCACAATGCCGTTTGTTCTCAGCCCATTCTGAATACCAGTGCTGTACAGCCTCCTACACTGAATGAGGCCTTCGTGGAGGAAATCAAATCCACAGGTGTTCCCTTCTCTCATGACCCAGAAGATCGAGTCTTTCGTGCTCATGGTGAGGCATGCATTGCAACTTTACTGGCTTTTTACTGTTTAACAATAGGGAGTATAGTTGTGATTACGTACTATGTATTTTCTTCCAGGGCACTGCTTGCATGAGATCTTTGCTTTGAGAGAGGGGAAGATCGGTCGTGTTCCAGATATGGTGGTATGGCCAAGTAAGTTGAAAAGCCGTGTGTGTTATTGGATGGCTGGAAGTGTGTGTGTGTGTGGGGGGGGGGGGGGGGGGGGGGTGTTTTCCCCACATAGCATCACTGATCCTCATGACTTAGGTGATTTAAAGGGTTAATCTGTGCAGAGGCACGGATATTAATATGTATGAGTGGAAGCTTAATAAGAAGTGTCATGGGGGAGATGGTTGACACCCAATACTCCACAGTCAGGCCCTCCACAGTACAATCATGAGTTATGATTCTGAGATTGGGTTTCTCTTGTTATGGCTGGTGCTACTTTATCATGCAAATGAGTTTTGACTGATGGTTGGAACTTGATTAGCAGCATCCCAAATGGGCTGCAAATCACCAAGAAACTTCGGCCTTATTCTCATCCACAATGACTCAGTTTTTTGGCATCTGCACTCACACGCCTATTAAAAATGTTTGTTACGTAGTTTTTCCGATCAAATCAAGTTGTCTATTTTGAAGGATTGTTTTGAGTTGTTTACTAAAAAGCTGTGTGTTTCTATCTTTTCATACACACTAGAAGGTAAGCAGTTCCCATTGCCTCCTAAAGCACTCGAGGCCAGTCAAAGTGTGAGGTTATTGCTGCTCTTCCCCCTCACTCACCTCTCTGGTGTGAATGGATTTGGGCTTGGCGTTCAGTTAAAATGTGTCCGTATTGATCCTTGCATCTCACTCTGGAGAGTTGAGCTTAATGCTGTCTGACTGCCTGAGGAAGGCCCCAAGCAAATTAAAAGATGCTCTCTCTCTGCCGGTGCTCTGTTCTAATGGCTCAGGCAATATACACTTATACATGCATCTTTTTCTTTTAAGAAAACTAGCAATCATCTAATGTTTGATCACTATATTCTGTTTTTCAGACTGCCACAATGACGTCGTGAAAATTGTGGAGCTTGCGTGCAAACACAATGTTTGTTTGATACCTTTTGGAGGTAAGACCCAGATCGATGGCTTTTAGTCAGCCTAATTACCTTTTATGTGATGTTATAACGTTTCGTTGTGTAAGACATGGTTTGTACTTTCACTGTGATTGCAGTGTTTGTTTTATTTATGTTGAGGCCAGTCAATGAACAATTTAGGTAAACAAGGAAATTTTAACCACACATTTCACATCCCATAATATAAATCAGGGGAACTGGCCATCAGTGCTAGCACATTATATACTTAAAGTTTATGTGTGATCCCAGGCACCTGAAATCATCAATATGTTTTGGCGCTCCTCTAATAAAATCCAAACATGTCCATCAAGCTTATACTATAAATGTTTTAATTTTTGTTTTCCAGACATTGACTGTTTTAGGTTGGTGAAAATGAGCATGCTTATTTGGCAGAAACGGTTGAGTCGTGGTCGCTGATTTATAAAATTACCCTTAATATTAAAAAATGGCAAAAATTTAGTTTGCAGTTGCAGGGTTGTTTATTTTATTTTATTTATTTTTTGCCAGTTTTTAGTCTGTATTCAAGTGTCAGGTCTTATTTAGTCATTATTCTGTCTTAAAGCCATCAAATATTCTCGTTTTTGTGTGTTTATTAAAAAAAAGGAAAGAAATCAAATGGATATAAAATGTGTTTAGTTGTGTGGTATTTTCAAAGCTTTTCTCTTTGGGAGTTAGTTTTTTTTTATTGACATTTAGATATACAGTATATATATTTTTATTATTACAGGAGAAGCTCAGATAAAGTGAAGATGGCTCCTTTCTAGTTAGAATAATTTCTTTTTTCATTATTATTATTGTCATAGCTTTCAATTGATCTGAGCAAGGGTTGATTCTACATGTTATTTCCTTACTGGGACCCCTGAAAATGACTGGGAAAACATTTGTAATCCCTCTTTCTTAGGAGGAACTAGTGTGTCTAGTGCCCTGGAGTGCCCACCAGAGGAAACTCGATCCATTGTGTCTTTGGATACGTCACAGATGGTATGTAAGCACTTTGATCATAAGGGATGACGCTGTTGAGTGTGCAGCAGTGATCCACTTAATCTGCTAAGTGTGTTTCACAAGTTTTTCCCCCCATCGTTTGAAGTGTGTGAGTTTAGATCAACAAGTTAGGAAACAAAACCGTGGCAAGCTGTAGTCCTAACTATAAGATTGGAGAAAATTAAGCATGTTTTAGCTCCGTTTTTGCCACACATTCATTGATGCATTCTTTTTTCAACGTAATAACTAGTTTAAGTCGTGTTCAGTGTTTTTGTTGAGGGCAATTAGATGAGATGGTTTTGTTTTAACATATTATTTAACATTAATACTTTAAAATATTCTAAGAACTGTAAATGTTGTGTGTATTGCTTTAATTTAACAGGAGCCACCACAGCCATGATGATGTTTTATTGGCTGGAATATAAAATGTTTTTGTTCCACTCCAGCTCTTTGATTTAGAAACCCATTGAGGTGATATAATGGCTGTCTGGTTGCTGCTAGTCTACCAGCCTGTGAGTTTGGTGCCATAGACGTCAGTGACCAGTTTTCTGTGTCAGGGGCCAGAGGTGAGGTGGCTCCTATGGAAACACATGAAAGGGGCAACGTGATAGGACACATAAAGTTTATTACCTCTGGAGAATAATTGATGGTAGAAATAACAAGACTTCCTGTTGGTAGATGAAGCCACATGCTCGGACTAAACAAGAGACGAGTATTTGGAATTAGATGTTAACTTCAATTAAGATAGTTGTTATCTCTGTCCTGTAGCACATCTGCTTGCATTTAGCTTAAAAAGAAAATACACTTTGGGGGAAAAAATGGTGCCAACTAGCTGTTTCTAAAGAGAGCTGTTGAGTTCAGGGTCCATGACTGAGGTTTTAAAGGTGACGAGCACTCTGCTGCTTAAAAACACACAATAAGTGTTGTTTTTGTTCCTTTTTATTCTTGACTATGGAAAGCTGTTATGTAAAATATTACTCTTGTTTTTGCAGAATCGTATTCTGTGGATCGATGAGAAAAATTTAACTGCACACGTGGAAGCTGGCATCATAGGTCAGGATCTAGAAAGATTGGTAAGCACTGTTCATCTCTCTGACCCAACATGAATGTTTGTCTATCTGCTCATTTTATTTATTTTTTTTTTTTTTTGTGCTGTTTATTTAATTCCCCTTTTTCTCACCTTGCTACTTTTTGCCCAGTAGATTTAAGATGATTTAGAAAAGCAGTTGAGAAAGGAGCAGAATGGTGAAGGAGGGAGATGGGAGAGCGAGCTGAGCTGGTGGTCATGAGCAGATGGCACCATCAAGCTAATTCAGAAAAATGGAGAGAGAGCAGTCGTATGATGTAGAGGAATGCGTGAGCAGCATATAAAGCAGACTGCACCTCTGCATTTAGACTGGGCTGAGCTGACGGAGCAGATGGGGTCTGCAATATAAGCCACGTTCCAGAGAGGGGTGTGATAAAACCAGGCCTGACTTATCGATGTGCTTCTGGGGAGAGTTATCCTTACACTTAAAGGTCTTTATTATCATCTGTGTTAGCTCCTGCTGACCTGAACACCCTTTTATTATTTAAACAATGATATTTGATATATTTTAAAGGATGAGGCAGTGGAAACAAATTGTGCTGAAATAATGCATCACACAAGGATTATTCCATCATTGAGCTGTTTTTCTCTCTTAAGCGTGCTCTCTTGAAATTAAAAGTTTCCAGGCTTTATTTGACATCAGCTCTAACATTTGTTTTGTGCTCGTTCCACTTGGCTTATGTAAGGATGTTGTAAAAAATCTGGAGTTCTATAAAACCCTTTAAAAAAAAACGTTCACGTTTAACTAGAGTGGTGAAATGCTGCCACAGAGCTGCAATTATTTCCCACCCCCCCCCTTCTTGCTCTTTCTTTCTGCTTGTCATTAAAACATTCTTGTGAGTTTACAGCATCAAACATTTTTTTTTTCTAAACATTTTTGGTTGATTTTTTTTTTTTTTTTAAACTGCACCAACAAACACATGCTGCTTTTCCTTTTTATCCAAGCTTAATGAGAGCGGCTACTGTACGGGGCATGAGCCTGACTCCATGGAGTTCAGCTCCCTGGGGGGCTGGGTAGCAACCAGAGCTTCGGGCATGAAGAAGAACATCTATGGCAACATTGAGGATCTGGTGAGTCACCTCCCTTCACTTTGGCCTTTTTTTTGTGTTTGATGCAGACACACATTGAGGGCCTGCTCAGTAATTAGAGAAGTTTAGTAGACTTTTCTCTCTAAATGCATTCATTGAATAGAACAGCTGGTAAATGACTTGATAAATCTGTTTGTTCTAATTAAATAGGTTGTCCATGTAAAGATGGTTACTCCACGAGGTGTGGTGGAAAAGGGTTGTCAGGGTCCACGCATGTCCACGGGGCCCGACATTCACCACTTCATCATGGGTTCAGAAGGTTTGCTAACTTGTGTAATTTCAGTTCACCGCAACATCTGGACATGTGTGCATGGCCCTTTGTGTAAATGTAGGTTTTTGTGTGAGTGTGTATGTAAGGTATGTGATAAAATGGCAACATCAGGACAATTCTCAAGCTTCTTACACATTAACTAGCACTGGTGTAAACTGATCTAGAAGGGGTGTTTGTAAGGAACCAGCGAGGGTCTCCTGCACCCCATCTGCAGCGTCTTTTTTTTGTTTTTTAAGCCCACTGAGAATACTGCCATATGCCAAGTTCCAAGCACATAATGAGGGGCTTCAGAGACGTTTGGCATTGCTGTGTTAAACAGCTGTGGATGCAAACTTTGTTTTGGCCCTAGAAAGCTGAGCAAACTGCTCCAGGGCTCAGCTGGGGATTGCAGCATAAGTCTTAATTTGTGCTCTTTAGATGGGATTGGATTTGCCAACCAGTATACAGTATAAGTTTGAAGTCAAACAAATAAACAACACAGCATTTTAATTACATTTTGGTAAATGTTCAGACCTAGCTGTGTTTTTAATGATGCAGCAGCTCTTAGTTTGTTGCTGGCCTTGCTGATTGCTCATTTAAACTCCATCAGTTTAATATAAATAAGAAAAATCTTAGGTTTTACTGTAAGTTAGACCTGGAAAAACAAAAGATATATGATTTTGCTTTTAAGTACAAGCTCAGTTTTTTGCTGTGTAACTGAAAACGTTTTGAACCGGTTTGTAAATTAAGGATGCTGAAAAATGAGCTTGCTGTGGTCACTACACAAAGAAGAGACGGGACAGGACCACACATCTCTGGGACCTGTTCCTCTGGGAGGTCTGACATTGGAACTAAGAGGTCACCCTTCCACATGGTCTCGTTAAAATTATCTACCTTCTTAACCAAAAAGCCCCACGCTGCAGTCGACAGTAGGCCACATCAACAACGGCAAAGCACCACATTAAAACCCTCGACCAAGCCCTGCATGTTAAGTGGAGCACATCCATTTTATTAGAATTTACTGTGAAACCCTAAGCTTTCAATTCTGTGCACAACAGTGGGGTCTGTTTATCTTTGTGACCTTGAAGTAGCCTGAATACAAAGTAGTTCTTTCCTTCAGCTTCAACCGGTGTAAAGAGTGATCGGACTGATCGGTGATAATCCCTTTCTCTTTTAAACTCTTGTCAGTGACGGATAACATAATGTGAAGCAAACTAACGCTTATCTAATGCTCGGAGATGGATGATTGTTTCTGTAGTGGCTGAAATGTTATTGTTGCCAAAAAAAAAAAAGGCAGATAAAAATCTTAGCTGCAAAATGTTGCAATTAGTTCCTCTTTAAAAAAAATAGTTCTGCAGATGAGATGTTTTATAGCAATAGTCGCAGAAAAAAAGCAATTAGTTCCTCTTTAAAAAAATAGTTCTGCAGATGAGATGTTTTATAGCAATAGTCGCTGAAAAAAAGCATTATTTCACTGCTCTGAGACTGTCCCAAGAGTCTCTCTATAATGCTGCCTAGCTCCTCCATCCCAGTCCCTTGCTTGCCCCAAGGCTCCTCCTGCAGAGGAGAGGAGGAGCATGTCCAGGGTGAGGCTCAGTGGAGTTGCATGATGTTTTCCACTGGGCCACTAGAGAGCAGCGTGCTGCATGTAGTGCCACATTAGAGGACTTGTGAAGGGGGAAGAAGCATGCATATGAATATAGTGCTGTTTATGACCAGTTACCAGAGGAAAGAGAATAAGTCTGTTAAATGTCAATTTAAGAAGCAATTGTAATGCTTCAACAATTAGTGTTTAACAAATTCAGGAGTTTGTTATTGTACAGTAAACAAATGGTCTAATTTATAACACTAAAGCAAGTGCTAGTGTAAGTCTACATGTGTTTTTGGATATCTGACATTGACGCGTGCAGGCGAGCCTAAAGCATGAAGAGGAATGTGTGAAGCAGCAAATGTCATGACCTGACAAACCCACTAGTTTAGAATCTGTTTGACATTTAGCTGCCATGTTTAAACATGGACTAAATCAGCTAATTTACAGACATTTTTGAGACTAGAAGACTAATCTTGTCTAAACCTGATGTGGACTTTTCATTTCTCACATGAAGACCCTTTAGGTTATTAGTAGAGAGTAACAAGTGAGCTTTGTTGTCCTTTATGACAAAAGTTGGCAGAAACATTTTTTTTCCACATTAAAAGTGCGTATGTTGAAGCTACATATTTGTCCAAGCCAAAAAAAGTGACAAATATTTCAGTGTATTTAATTATAATTGTGCATGAAGTATATTGCACTTAATAGTGTTGTTTAATCTAGAACATAATCATAAATTGCTGAACCTCTATTAAAATGAATGCATTCCTACAACTGTTTGTTTGTGTGTATGTGTGTGTTCATCTTTTAAAGTTTCATTCAGAATAGGCCTGTTGCAATAAACAAATCAATTAATCACATGATAAATGAAAATTATCGACCTCCTTTTCATTTTTGGCTTTATCGTTTCTTTGTGTCTCTCTTTCTGCTGAAGACACTGGATGACAAGGGTCAACTCCGGTGCTCTTCACTGACCCCTCCCTCTTTTCTCTTTAAAAATCTATTTTAACCATCCAAAAGCATGTTTTTGGTTTGTTAAAAGCAGTTAAGCTGAGAAGCTAAGCTAACAGGCCGACCTCGGGGGAGTGTGTGGGGGGACCTCTGTCTTGTCAAAGCTCCAAAATTCATGGTTGAAACCCGTGCCTTCGTCTACAAAGTTGTTTTCTCTGCAAAAAGAAGCTGAGAACTTGTTTACTGTTTAAAAAATATATGTACAGTATATTTAAAGCTTTGTGTGACAAATGCTATGCTAAAGAGCTCAAACCACACCGAGCGTCTGCCATTTTGAGAACCGAAAAACAGGAACGAGAGACAGCTCATGTCGTCAAGAGGCCTCCCTCCCATTTTTATTAAAGAGACACGCTGCTCGCTCCCTCACTATCCATCCTTTGGTTCTGTCTTATACTGCCATCCAGTGGTCAAAAAAGGCACTACACACAAAAATGAACCAACATTTCTTCTTACATTTAACGTTACTAATTGTGAAATTTCAAACAATATTATCGTTTATCACAATAATTTCTGAGACAATTAATCGCCCAGCACAATTTATTGTGGCAGGCCTAATTCAGAACCTTGAATTGATGTAACAGCACGTCTGAGCAGCAGTTTACCAGCTGTCACTCCTCCACCTTGTTTCAAACAAACATCTGACACATTTGTTGAAAGAGCAGACATTTTACAGAAAGCGATGAGACTCCTTCAGCAGCAAACTACTAGTAGTTGACACTTTTCAAGGTTGTAATGTCGCCCAGAGGTTTCCCTTGTTTGTGTTGTGCCTTTTGTAGAGCCCACTTTATTTCCTTTTCTCCTACACTGATAAATCTTCGTTTTCTCCTAGTGTGTGGTTAAAAAAAAAATAAAAAACAGATCTACTGTGAAATGTGAGACAAAGGTCACCTCACTGACCTCCAGGGCAGGTATAAGAGCCTTGTGGAAGGCTCATTAAGCTCTGCTCTTTAGGTCATGGAGCTTGTGGAAACTCGTGTACATTTTTGTTCTACTCAGAATCCATCTGTGGTTCTTCCACAGGAACCCTCGGTGTGGTGACTGAGGTGACCATTAAGATTCGTCCCATACCAGAGTATCAGAAGTACGGCTCTGTGGTGTTCCCCAATTTTGAGCAGGGAGTCGCTTGTCTCCGCGAAGTTGCCAGACAGGTATGATATTCATCGCTCTTTAAACGTGCTTGGTTTCTACTTTTAATGTTTATTTTGCTCCTCATTTGGACATTTGTTCTTAAAAAGAGAGTCTCAGATAAGCAGCCTTAGTAACAACAAGCGCAATTTCTGTAGCAGGCACTGAGTGAAACATGCGGTCGAACATCTGGGCTGCGAACGTTTGAAATACTGCAGAATGTGTTTGTGTTCACAACATCCTGAAACTGCAAAGTCTAATGTTTTCAAATCCCAAGTTAGCCCTTAATGAGCTCCTGGTGTGCACTATTGGTACACATCATTAGCACTTTTTTTTTCCTCTTTCAATTTATTAATATCAGTAATGATATTAATTGGGACCCTTTTTTTAAACAAAGTAACATGAAAGTTCTGCATCATCAGTAAATGAACACAGTTGGTTCAGTTTTTTTTTTTTAATGCATCTGTGTGTGTTTCAGCGTAAACACAGAACTACATGTAAAACGAGTTTTCTTGCCGTCTGTAGAATATTATTTAAAAATTACCATTAGTAAAATTAGAAATGCTGATTAGTTGTTTTCAGTATTTGTGTGAAATGAGCTTTGTTTGTCTGATGTATTTGTGTGTTAATAATGTTTAAACTTCAGTTTTATATTTAGATGGTGGACTTGAATTTAAACCTATTTTGTGTTTATCTGTCCTGGGACCACAGACTCATATTAGCCTGTGTCAGGAGCAATACATCTCTGCTCCTTTGAGATTATTGTTCATAATTTCTGACAAAAAAAAAAAACAGAAAGCCAGTTGTACCTAATCTTTCTACTACTAAATAATTGTTTAGCTTTATTCTTCAATACTAAAATTTGTTTGGGGTCAGAAATGTTAGAATTCTGCATTCTTAACTTAAATTTGATTAAAACTTATACAATTAAACTTATTTATTTTTATTTTTTTACCTCCAGCGATGTGCTCCAGCATCTATCCGATTAATGGATAATGAACAGTTTCAGTTTGGTAAGTTTTGTTTGTGTTGTAATAATGTCCTTACACTTTTTTCTATTTGTTTCTCAATAAGCAGAACTCTTAAGGAGCAAATGCTTCCACTGAACAAACTTTATGACTTAACTGTGTTTGACTGTCGTACTGTTTTGTAGCAGATTCTTCAGGTCTTTTAGAGACTTGGGTTTTCACATAATATAATTATGTGGCCCATCCTACTGGTTTGCAGTTGGACTATATGCTGGGTATCCTGGTTTCATTTTCAGCAAATGCGTCTTCTTCTATTATTTCTGTATAATTATCACCTTGCCTAAATTAGGGATATTTACAACATGAGGCACGTGGCAGAATTTCTCAAATCGAACAGCGATCATGTTTATTTAGCATTTTATTTTCAAACTCAAATTTCTGCAAATGTTGTAGTACATGCTACAGTGATGTGACCCTCTGTTGCTGTGAATTGCTAATTCCTTTCTGCAGTGGAACAGCAGCACACATGCACAGGGAGACAAAGGTCTTGGGCATGCTAACAAATAACCCTGGCCAAATTAAGTAGTTGTATTATTGAAGTTTTCTGATGCTGCTTCCTGTGGTCCACTGGAATGCATTTGGCATTAGCAGCGATCTCTGCAAAGTTTCCACGTCCCCGGGGATCTTGTTATCTTGCCTGGATTTTTACAGAGTAGGCACTTCTTAGCAATAGGTAGGAAAGATGTAGTGACCAGTACATTTTTTTGTACAGTTACCTAAAATTCCTGACTTTCTCTTAGCTGCATCGGTGTACTAGTGGTTTGTCTTTTTATTTTTTATATCACTTTAATGACATATGTGTACTCTGTGGTGACTTCTGAAGAGGGAAAAGCTGAAAGAATGACATATGTACTTTACACAGACCTGACCATTCGTATAAAAGAACACGTTGGAGAATATATAAAATTATAGGGAGCAAATACTGTACATGTACTTTCATATCTTATTTTCAGTTTGAAACTACTGGTAAGTACAGTTTAGCCCTGCATATCATGTCATTGGTTGATAAATTACTCTTGTAATAACAATTAACATGTGTTAATGTGAACAAAAAACACCATCAACCCATTAAAAAAGGGAGTTCAAAGTAAGAATATGGCTGATTTAAGCATAAATCCATCTCAGTGTTGAGTATTTAATTAACGACTTTGATAGCTGTGAGAGACCCCAAGACCTGCAATCAAATTTTGGAATGGAAACAATTAGGACACAAAGTGATGAAGAGACTTGAGCATGGGGGGAAATAAATGAACTGGTAAGTCTCAGCGACATCACCCATGACTTTCCAGCTGTGATTGATAACCATCCCAACGGCCCCAGCCCCTCATTTTCACTTGTCCACAGGCGCTTTTTGTGTGTCCGATCAGGAATAAATCAAAAAGTGAGGGTGAGGAAGACTGATATCACGGTGCGCACCCCACTTCCCTTTGGAAACACTGATTTATAGTTGTTGTTGTTGATGGCAACCATTGGCGGGTACAAAGTTAGTCAAATGATGCCATTTAAATGTTTCTGTTTTTGTGTGCAAACCCAAATACTTTTTAACTTTCTTTGTTTAAAGACCGCTGGACGATGTAAAAAGCTTCAATGAAGGTACTTTTCTGTTCAAATAAATGGAGCTTGCTTATTTTGTATTTACAGGTCATGCCCTGAAGCCTCAAGTATCTTCAATTTTCACCTCCTTTCTTGATGGGCTGAAGAAATTTTACATCACCAAGGTAGATTAAAATAAAAAAGGCAAATTAGAATTGCGTTTCCAGCACTTTCCTGTTACAGGTGTTTTCCACAAGTCTGTCTCTTTAACTTTCAGTTTAAAGGCTTTGACTCCAACCGCCTGTGTGTGGCCACCCTGCTGTTTGAGGGAGACCGGGAGAAGGTCCTGCAGCACGAGAAGCAAGTTTATGACATCGCTGCAAAGTTTGGGTGAGTACTTAATCGTTGTTTTATTTATTTATTATTATTATTATTATTATTATTTTTTGGTTGGCTCTTCTGTAATCTTGGACAAGAAGCAGTAGTAGCTGAAATAGGAAGTTTCACATTTCAGGTCTGGAGTTCCTCTCAGTAGTTTGTGTGAGTGAACTGATTTTCATGTTAGTGTACGTGTGATCGCACAACTCGGTCCCCTGAGGAAAACGCAGAAGAGAAGTAGTACTCAGCTGATATGATTGATCACGTGGCTGATCAGTGAGGACTTTAGCCTGAAGGGAAGCCATGTTTCTAAGGTTGTTGTTTTTTAAGACACAAGTTTACCTTTGTGTCTCATTGCGAGGGTTTATGGCACACTTATAATCAAGACAGACTTTTACTTCTCTTGGTTTTGAAATTATACATTTTAACTCCTGATTTGTTCCAAATAACCAAAAATTTACTTAAAAAAGGTAAACTGCATGCCTTTGCTTTATTATGTAAAAATGCAAATATTTTAGAAAACACAGCAGCAGCGTTGCCAGATTGGGTGGTTTACTGCCAATTAGGTGGCTTTCATTCTGATTTTGCTGGGAACTCTGGGAAGATTTTTGTTGGATCGTTGTATTTTGCCACATATTGTTAAATTATCTTGGCTTGTACTGATGTGTGTTCATGTTCAAACAGTAAATATACTGTAACAATATATTGATTGAACAGAGTTCTGTCTTATATGGTAGTTTTTAACAGATTTTTGGGCTGGAAAACTGCAACTCTATCTGGCAACACTGCACAGCAGTCCCTCGCTACTTAGTGGTTCGTTTTGCGCAGACTCCTGTATCGTGGTTTTTCAAAGTAAGATTGGACATGACGCACAATTGCAGCTTTTATTTAAAATAAATTATTTTAAGTTATTTAGCACCTGCACCTTTTGCAGCCCACACTGCAGGATAAGCTTCCTCCTGCAGCTGATCAGCTGATCTCGGTGCAGAGTGGAGAAGTGGGCGTGGCCGAGAGTGCAACCAAGGCAGGGAACTTCATCATGACATTCTGTGCTCTTTTAGAGAGTTTGGAGTTTTACTACTATCCCTACTTCGTGGTTTTTCACTTATTTCGGGTCGTCAGAATACGGATCTCCCGCGATAAACGAGGGACTACTGTAACTTGAACAAACTTTTCTATAGTCTTTTTCTATTACTAGATCATGTTAAGCTTAATTTTATTCAATGCTTGACATTCATATATTTATTTAATCCCCAAAAGCTAAGAATACCATAAAAAAATTAACAAAATTGCCAAATGTTGATGTGACTTTATTATTTATTCTTGGACTGATGCAAATGCACGAAACAATGAAAAAATATTTGAGGCAAACCTTTGACTTTTACTGTAAATAAGTTTTTCTACTTGTAGTTATTAATATTTTGCATTTTGTACTTTTTCTAACTTGTAAAACCTGGCAATGTGTGTTATGCTTAATGCATTCATTAAAGCACAGTTGGGTTTGAACAAAAATACTGCTGTTAAAAAAAAAAAACTATTGAATTATATTGCTGTTTTTAATTTATTTTACTGTTTGCACAGTTTATATTTCATTCAGGAAATAAATCATGAAGGGTGTGTGTGTCTGTGTGTGTGTGTGTGTGTGTGTGTGGGGGGGGGGGGGCTTACTCCCATCAATTTTTAATTTCCAGCAATCATTTTTAGTGCGAAACTGTCTAGTCTCTATTATCCAGTTTAAATGAGGCACAAACTTGTGTTTTTCAATTATTTCTTCTTTAGTTTTCCTGTGTGGTCCAAAGTTTATATCAAAGGCAGTTTGACTCCTTTTCCAGATGATGGAAAGCAGTTAAAGCAGAAGAAGAGTGTCATGAACATGAACTGACGTTCCTTGCAGCGTCCTCTGCATAGCTGCATTATTTTAAGGAAATCCTGATCGGATCAAGTGTCTGTGATGGATTAGTTGGGTTAGGTTTAGTGAGGAATGTTTTCCTCTGGTGTTGGGGAAACGGGAAGAAGGGTGAAAAATCAATATAGTGATTTTCTAATAAGCTTGGCCTGATTAGTTTGGATGGTAAATGAAAATGTGATTACCCACTGCAGGTGATAGATGTGTGGCTGACCTGTGGCGATGCGCGGAGCACAGCGCCATTGATCTGCACATTGTTGGATTGACGGGCTCTGAGACAGCTGTTGTGAGGGGGGGGATGCGGTTTGAGCAGCAGAGCTGAAAGAAAGGAGCTGTTAAATATTAACCCTATTGTGTGTTTCCAGGGGCCTGGCAGCTGGAGAGGACAATGGGCAGAGGGGCTACATGTTGACCTTCGTCATCGCTTACCTCCGGGTGGGTCACTCCTCTGGTTTTTTTGTCTTTGCGTGAGCTGATGGGTAGGTGGGGCGGGCTGGAAGGGGCGAGTTTGACAGCAGATAGGATAGTGAGCAACAATGAAAGGCTACAGAAAGTGACCTGAGGAGGTCTTTGATTTGATCTGGTCACAGTTATCAGTGCGTCCGATGCTGTGGAAGGAGAGCACAGAAGCTACTGGTAGAATAACAATAGTGTTGACTTGGGTCAGTCCTGTTAGAAGCCTTCCTGATGATCACAAAAAACACATAAACAGGGTGCTTACGTGCACTTCAGTAACCACCATACTGACATCTTTGAGCTGTGATCACATTGATTTTTTTAATTTATTAATGCATATCACCAAGAGATAGCAGTGAAGTATTTGCAATGCTACACACGTATGTATATGTGCTGTTTATGAAGTAAATGATAATGCAGTATTACACCCACATTTCAAAATTTGATTTTAAATCTAAAACTGAAACTTGCACATAATGTGAAAGCTTTTGCAAAATGACGACACTTGATGTGGAAAGTCAATTCCAAACATCAAGGAAACTCCATTATCTAAATATACTCAGGTGATTCTTTATTTCAAAATTGTTTTTAATATTTGGATTTGATTGTAAATACTTTTGTGATAGGCTTGTTTCTTAAATAAATAATGAACATAAGATGGTTGATATAGTTTTTAGTTCAACTAATCCAAGTTTCAGCATTACAAGTTTGTAAATAGGTTATTGGAATATCCTGAAAGTAGCCGTAGATATACCACTCGGGATATATTTAGGCTTATTCTGAAGTCTTGTTTTTCTGTCCATAACTCCCAATACTAAAACTAACACCCCTATAACTTTTCTATCAACTAGTTATTTGCCTCATAAAAGAGGATAAACAAATGCGAAAGCTACGCTCAAATGATTCAGCTACGTTTTCTACTTTTGTTCAGCAAGTTATTTGTACTTTACTGGAATTTCTTCCCCACTTGTACTGGTATTCTGCAAAGAACTCCACTTCTGATTGGCTCTGATTCTTGCTTGGGGGTGGGGGGGTCTCAGAGCCATTCACATGTAAGATAATGACTTTAGTTATATAAATATACAATATGAGTAAGAGGATTCTGCCGAGGTTTACTACCCAAAAGTGATTAAACCTCAGTCAGGCTTCAATTTGATTTTGGATTACTAACATTTAATAGTAAAAACATTGTCTTCAAGACTTTTTTTTTTCTTGATATGATATATTTAAATAAAATTAAGGATTTTACGCTCTCTTCTTTAAATTTAATTTTAACATAATAGCATTAAAATGATGTGATAAAACAAGTGCATTTAGGACAGAGAACATTTTATTTTGGAAAAGTAAATAAAATGAGAGGGTTGTGTTGTTTCATCTGCTTGTTCTATTAAACAACGAGTCAAAATGCAATTCCTAACTACATATAAATACAATAACTTGTCCTTCTAATGTTGCTATTATATTCCATTCAGGACTTGGGGTTGGATTATTATGTGGTCGGGGAGTCCTTTGAAACCTCTGTGCCTTGGGACAGGTAAATGCATGAACATAAGATACTGTGTTTATTCCTCAAGTCATTCTGCTCAGAGTGTACTCTGATTTCTTTTTATTTACTTTACGTATTTCTTTGACGTTGTCGTTCACCGTCATGTCTGCTTTCTCCTCGCATTAAATGACTGCGTTGGTGAAGCCTTTACCTCAGCCTACAAATACACCATCACTATCTCACATGCACAGGCACACAGAGCAGAGGACACAGTGTGTGTGCTGTGTGGGGGCGATGCAATGTGTGTAGTGTGACCCACAGATCCATCTCACGTCTACATTGTGTGATCTGCATTTCCAACATTTTTCATCCTCCTGCTGTGTCACACAACAAACGGGAGCACGTGCAGCTCCCTGTTGTGCAAGATGCCTGACGGGAGAGACCAAGAGATCAGGCACCGAGGCGAGCATATGTGCCTGGCTCATTACCTTCCCTCCTCCCCCGTCCTGCACACTCCACACCCGGCTGCACATGCTAAGGACTGGCGGCCATTTCCACACCAGTGGGAATCTCTTGCACAGTGGTCGTCATGTTACTCAGTCTGTTGCCCTCCCTCCTTCCTGGCTTCCTGCCTTTTCCTGAATTTTAATACTTTGTCTCGCTAATAAGTTTGTTTTTAGAGCATATTCCCTGTGCCCAGCAATGTCCTGTTTGAAATATATCATGGACTGTGATGGTTTATATTTCACCTTGTTTTAATTCACTGAATTTTTCTCCCAGGGTCCTGGACATTTGCAGGAATGTGAAGGCGCGTATTGTTCGAGAGTGCAAAGAGAGAGGAGTTCAATTTCCACCATTATCCACTTGCAGGTAACCATCAAAATCAGAGTTTTAGTGGAAATTGAAGTTGCACACCAGTACAAAAAGGAATACATGTACAGTAATTGGTTAAATCCTGTTTTTTATTTATCAAATTGTGAAAAATTAAGTATTATTGGCTGTGCGGTTGATTTTTCTCCACTGTAGCATATACTGCAGTATCAAATCTGTTCTGTATCAAGTATGAATCTTTTAAAATGGCAAACACAACTAAAATCTCCCTTTTAAGTCGAAGCAACTTTACTAAATAAGCAATGTGCTTCTTTAATTCTTCAAAGAGTAACAGGGTATGGTACTATCTCAACATCATTCAATAACAACACAGTGGAGTGGCAGTGTAACTCGATTATACTTTCCATTTTTGGAACAGCATTGTCTGCGTCAAAAACAAACAGCAACAAAACCCGATTAATTTTTCCTACTTTACTAAAACTATATTCTAAATATACATTTATTTGATTCTCTACAGAAATTTTGGAGCCTGCATGTTAGTCCCTGCTGAGTTAACCAAAGACGTTAGACAGACAGACGGCTAGCTGGTTGAGGAGCACCAGGCTGCCGCTCACAGATTGCGGACAGATTAAGCCTCAGCCTGATTATGCTGCAGCCATTCATTTTCCGGCTGCAGTCTGTCACATGATTGATTTGTCCATTTAACCTCTAGAACAGTCAGAGTGCCAGGTGATGGGCCATGTCAAATGAACAAGGGCTCTGCACCCCGGCCCGGAACACAGCCAGGAGATGGAAAAAAACAAAAGAAGAGCATTTTATTTCAACTTTGTTACAACACTTGAGTTCAAGCTGTTTGTTTTATGTATTTAAATGTAGCCCTGATGATGTAGTGATGCCATTTAATGCTTGGTGTTATTAAAAGGACAGGGCTAGCACATTGTCTGCACTTTCTGGAATGGAATTGAGGTCAGTGGGATCACTGGGGCAAGTCAAACCTCCCACCTTCACATTATCCTCCATCTACAAATGGGGGTGGGTGGGGGGCATGTTTTTCTATGTAAATGCTGTCCCTTGCTGAAACAACTGTTTAGTTTGAGTTGTATTAGAGCTTCAAAGAGTCTTCGTTTGAGAGCTTTTGCTACACGTTTGAATTTGTTTGTGGTTCGTGCAGGGTGACGCAGACGTATGACGCCGGTGCCTGCATCTACTTTTACTTTGCCTTCAACTACAGAGGACTCAGTGATCCTGTGCACGTGTATGAAGAAGTGGAGGTAGGTTCAGCCATTTAGAGCTCACACTCATGAGGGTAACTGCAAAAAATAAATTCACAATGTTTTTTGTTTTTTCCCAGCATGCAGCTAGAGAAGAAATTCTTGCCAATGGAGGGAGCTTGTCACATCATCATGGAGGTACTACACTTCAAACTACATAATTAAGCCTATTTCCTTAAACTTTCCACAAAGCTAAATTGAATAACTTTGCTTTGTGTTTCATGAAACTTTTTTTTTTTTTTGGATGCAATGACTGCACAGCGAGCTGTCCTGGCGAGCTCCTCGCTGGCGAGCCAGTCGTGCCATAAATGTTCATTTGGTCAGAGATCTTTCACTGTTTCCTTCAATCGTCCAGAATTTGTTCCCCGCAGCTCAGATGAATGGCTCTGACTCGGCTATTTGTTCATCTCAGCGATGGCCAAATGAAACGTGAGCATGGGAGGGAAGCGAAACAACTCTCTGGGCCCCATCAGGGATAACCGAAACGGCTGCCTTATCTATATTGCCATCCGCCTCGCTGTTTTCATACATCACTTCAGGCTATTCATCACGCCTGTCAAAAACAGTATGCAGTGAATCAGCTGCGATATTAAATCACAATTTTTCCTCAAGACGGGGACGGGTTCAAAATTAAAAGATTGCTAATAAAAAGGAGGCGGCGGGGTTGGGGTAAATGATGCTGCCGTTATCGCTGGCTGTACGCTGACCTCCAAACGGTGGCCCTGCCACCCTAAGCAGCACGGGGAGGTGACGATGGGTGGGGGGGGGGGGAGGGGGGAGAGGAGGGGATATTGATGCTGCTCCTGTGAGCGAGGCCCACTCTGTAATTGTGATTAATAACAGTGGGGCTCGCTATCTGAGTGCAGACAGGCCGGTTTGTCTGCCCACAATCAGCGCTTGACAAATGGAGCTTGTTTCGGTGGGTTTTGTGTATCAAACAAAACAGATGTAGTCAAGGATGGTGAGGTGGGAGGGCACTGGAGGAAATCTACATTTCTGTAGCCCTGTATTTACAGCAGGTCAGTGCTGTGTTGAGTGGGTGCAGGGAAGGAATCTTGGCAGTTTCCCCGCAGTTATCGCTGGCCTGCCATCGCAGTGTGTTCTGTCTGACAAACAACGATTCTAACGTCAGAAATCCAAATTTTACATCCAGGTTTTGAGAGCCACAACACCAGGACTGTCCTTAAAGCCTGGCTCTCCAGTGTCATGGTTTAGAAAAGTCACTGAACATCAATCACAAGGAGCATCTTCCATTAATTTGCTGGCTTGGTCGTACCACAGGAACCCAGGGCTGCCACTTTACCCTGCCCGTCATGTCCTGACCCCCATTCGTCAGCGAAAACGAGAGAAACGCATCGAAGTTCAGGCTCGACTCGGCTTCCGTTATCACCTTTGTCTGACAGCAACCAGCATCAACATCCTCTCACTTTGTGGCTTCACACAGCTTCAACTGCCCACTGCACTTCAGGAGGCTTTAAAAAAAAAAAAGACCTGATTTAGAGAAGTTCCACACCTCAACTCACAAGTTTTCCCACCCAAGAAAAATAAAACACTTAAAAAAAAAAGTGATTTCTAAAATGACTACCTGCTCTGCTCTGCATGTCTCAGCTGCACACACCAGGTCTGGTGAGATTGATTGCAACAGCGACCGGAAAAAAAGAGAGAATATGACAAGATAGATGTGTAAATTATCACAGTGATGGAGGCAATGATGCAGTCCCAGCACCTTCTGTTTTCTTTCCTTTTCCTGAGAGGAGGGAGGGAGGGATGGAGGTGGAACAAGGAGGAAGGAGTTAGGAGGAGGCGGCAGTAGAGAGAACAGGACTTTTTTTAGTTATTGGGCAGCAACTGATTGGTCCCTCTGTCACCATCTGGAGATTTGTGCAGAGTCAGGATCCCTGGTGACCCTGCTGTCTGCCCTGTTTTGCTCGGGGACGAGCCTCACTGGCCTTGTGGCTGAGCCCCAGCTGGGTTTCCTGGCTGCTCTGTGATAACGTGGCCCCTTCCCTCATCATGTCCCTCATCAACCTGCTAGATGACAGAGAGGCGTGCGAACACTCCCTTCTTACTCCTTTCCCGTTTCCAGACATTTCTATCTAATCTCAGGCGATTACGGTGGTTTACTCAGTAAGCAGCACCTGCTCTGAGCTGCTCAGTTCTCAAATCAACCGTTTTGTGTTTCACTTTGGAGATAGGAGTTTCACTCAGTCAGAAGTTAACATTTACCCAACTCTCTTACAGTCTTATGGATCAGTTTGGGTACAACAATAGGGGAAAATAGTTCTATTTTAGGGATATGTGATGTATTTTTTTATTTATTTATGTATTTATTTTAGAATAAAGTAAAAAAATGCTCAAAAAAAAATCTAACGTCAGCTAATTTATTTACCGTATTTATTTATTTATTCATTGTAGCTGAGGGTATATGGGTCCAGTTTATCATTGGCACACAAGCATAAGTCCCAATGGAGGTACTCAGAACTACCTTGAGCCCTTCATAATAAAATCTTAAATATGCATGATGAATATTGACCTCTAAATACACAAAAATTACCTGAAACTTATAAAAGTAGATCACAGTACTATTATGTCATTTATTTTCTTTACTGGTGTATCCAGCAGTCACTGCTAGAGGCAGTGCACACCCTGGACTGGTTGCACGTCCTATTGTTGTTGAAACTCATTCCACGCCTTAAACTGAATGTTGGAGTTGTTTACAAGTTGTGCATAGATTCAGACATTAACAAAAGTTTTTTTTTTTTTTTTTTTTTTTTTTTTTTAATTATATTTAGAATTA
>JARVLU010000255.1:18933715-18945886 GCA_031762415.1 Simpsonichthys santanae
TCCATCCATCCATCCATCCATCCATCCATCCATCCATCCATCCATCCATCCATTATCTTTACCCGCTTCTTTCTTTTTGGGTTGCAGGGGGTCACTGGTGTCACTGGTGTCCATGTCCAACCATTACTGTGTGAGAGGCGGGGGACTGCAGGTCTCCAGTTCATCACAGGGACACATAGAGACAAACGAGACAAACAACCATTCACACTCTCACTCTCACCCATGGGCCCTGTATAAATAAAAGCTGAATGAAAAAACACACAGAGGAAGAAGGGTAACAAAAGCTCGAGAGCAGGTTTGTTTGTTCAACACGCGCCACACAGAGCTCAAGGTAATCCTGTGCTCAGCAGAGACTTCCTTTTGATGCCTGACAGGTTTCTTTCTCTCTTCCTTTTTTTTCTTCCTTCCTTCTCTCAACACGCAGGCTCATTTGGGAGTCGTCCTCACCCACGCAGCCACCCACACACTGCTGGCTGACGTCACAGCCTCACATCAACAGTGATGGAGCTCAGCCTTGAGCAATAAAATGTTCTGCTGCTGCTGTATTGCAGTTTGATGGCAGCATGTTGTGAATGGATGCAGGAGATGTGGTAAATGTAGCACATCGCTAATTAATCACTGATCCATCAGTCCCTTATAACGATTCATAAATGTGGCATGCATTTCTATTTTTGTCATAATAACTGTGTCATGCAATTTGCTTTATTGTATAAATTTAAATATATCTCAATGAAATGTGCTTAAATCTGCAGAATTTAATTGATGCAAGTTGCGTGTAATAATATGTTTGACCACTAGAGGTCAGCATTGAAACAGAAGGCAAAACCAGAGGAGGTTTTACATGCAACACAAAATACATGTACAGTACTGAAGTTGGACCAATAATGTGCAACAGTTTAGATATTTTAAATCAGTGGACAAAATTGTTGCACACCTTTTGGAACAGATTCGTTAAGTTTTTATCACCTGAGTTAAAATCTCTGTTTATATGAGGGGAGGGAAACATTTTTCTATTCCCAGATGGCCATTTAAAAGGGATTGAAAGGCTCGTCTAACTTTAATGTATGTGCACAGTGCCAAAGTGATTTATGATACATAACATGTCATCTGCATAAATGCACACTCAAAACAGAAAAAGAGGACAGACTGTGGGTGGCATGCATAAAATAGTTACAACAAATGTGTTTTAGTTTAATAAGCATTCAACCTGTAAATTAAGTTATGGCTAAAAATGCTACAGTTAGAGCCTTGTTTTTGTCTCTTTAAAAAAAAAAACTTAAAAAACTTTCATTTTCCATAACCAGAGATTCTGTGAATGTTTCACATTCGAATCCAGCCTCTTCACGATCACTTCGACAATTTGTTATTGATAACTACGGTAAAAGCAATGAACATAAAGTCTTAAAGGTAATAAAATAAAATCTTGAACATTTCACAATTGGATTATTAGAAGTCAAATTAAAACACTCATGTCTAATTACATTTTAAAGATGATGAGAATTCAAAATGGAAAAGTAGCAGGATTTTGTTTGTTTAGGAGGCAAAGTGGATCACGATGGTGGAGATAAACATGAAAAAAAATCAGAGGACACATGGAATATTCATGTTTTTATTTAAACTAAACAGAAACAGGTGCTTTTTTATTTTTTTTTTTTTTTTTTTTTTTTTTTTTTTTTTTTCCCATGCCTTGGATTTATTTCGGATTTGGCTGTCATGATTAAATCAAAAGCCCAAACGGGGAGAAAAAAAGGAGAAACTCAAGAAGCTTGTTACAATAAAAATAAATAAATAAAAACAACAGAAGTTAACCACAGGTGGAGACCTAATAGAAAAATAGAAAAGGATATTTATATGCAACTCACTCAACATGATGCAAGAGAATTTGTCATGCACGCCTGTTGATATAAAGTGTGTGCGGGTTAAAATACGAGGTATTTGTTGGCTCACTTGTTTGCTACATCCTTAGCAAGTGATTGGATTTAATACTGCATAAAACATGCAATTCAAAAAATAAACTGTTTCTGGTTGGTTTTAATTAAACTCTTCAAAGAAATCCAAATTAAAATACAGTAGAGCGTACAGATCCATGCCACACTGTGCACAATAACGCCAGTTAACAAAGCTACAACACAATTATAAGGCATACTCCTAATGGAAAATAACACTTAATGACAACGGTGAGCATATCAAAGTAAAAGCTTTGATACAACATGGGCACTTCAGTACAAGATTCAGTGTCAGTCTTCTAGAATGAAAAGCTCTCATGTTTGTAACATTTATGAGCTTTCAGGGAAAATGGTGAATTGCAAAAAAAAAAAAAGTAAAAGTTGAATGTTTATAGGAATGATCTTGAGAACTTCTATAAAGACTGAAGCGAGTGAACAATGATTAGCCTGATCCATGTTCAGAATTAGTAGAAGCAAAGATGTTTCCACATCACGTTTCCTAGAAATGCTTTGAATATGTGCTACTTTGAATTAAAGAAACACTGAAATATGTTCCATATCTTGGTGTGACTTAGTTCAGTCTGTTCATTTATAAGATCTGACGCCTGTCCAAAGGTCTAATTTACAGAAGAATTTGTAAAAAGACATTTTTCACACTAATAAAAAAAAATTGCATTCTTGTTATTGACAGCTGTGACCCAAAATAGCTCCACCTCACTTCTGAGTCATCAGAAGTCAGAGAAGTCCGAGTCAGGACTGGTGCAAAGTGCAACATTTTCAGCTAAAACATGGTCTGATTCTAAACTTAGCTTAGTTTTCATACCTATACCTGAGCAGATATTAAGCTGTAAGAGAAGCTCCAATCTTAGTGTCTAGGCTTTAAAAAAAAAAAGTGAAAATACAAAGATTTTACTCTGAATTCAGTCTTGCATCCTCTTACACTTCAAGTCCCTGATATGTCCTTATTACCATAAACACACTCGTTTGTTGCTAAAGTATTTTGATATTTGCAAAATATCTGTTTTTAGTTTTATTCATTAATGTTATGTGGTCTTTCTTAGCTTCCAGAATTCCAGATGGACGAGGCAGATGGACGTCTATTCTGACTCAATACTGGGAGTCTCTTCCTGTTAAAAGGGAGTCATTTCTCTCAACTGTCGCCCACAGCTCCATGCATGCTTAGGATAGGGAATTGCACCAAAGTGAAGATTTAGACCAGTCTACTATCGTAGTTCCTTCGATAAACAGTAGAGATGCACCATATTATTGGCATGGGATTGGTATCGGGCAACATTAGTGATAAAGTTAAATTTTGGACGTAAATTTTTCATTTAATAGACTGTCAAGATTATCTATTAATGCACTAATACTTATGAACTTTTCACTTGTTGCTTGTGAACCGGTTGAGTTTAGATTTGTGAAAATTTACAAAGTTGCACTGTTTGAGTGTGTCACTGTGTTAGAGTAAATGTCATGAATGAATTTGACATTAAACATAATCAAGTTGAAGTGTTACATCATTTTCAGCCCCCTTGTTGACATCTGCATTTGGTAGCAGGTCAAACTGACAAAGACCATGCAGGATAATTTAATTCCACAGCAGAGAAAGCTATGTAGTCTCTGTAAGTAGGTCTAGGGGGAAAATATTGGTATTGGTATCAGTTATCGTCCAAATAAGTTTTAACATATTGGCATATTGGATATCGGCTAAAAATCCAATATTGTTCATCCCTAATAAACAGATTTTTACTAATTGGTATTTTATAGTTTATCGAACTTGACTTTGCACTGTATTATTATTGCCTACCACCATGTGTGTTTACTAGTCTGTCTGTCTGTTAGCAAAATGTCTGTTACAGGTTTCTCTTGTAAATGAGTCCTCGAGGCTCAATGAGACTAACATGTATAAGTAAAGGAATTAAAAATAATCTCATGAACATATTTCAATGAATCCCTCAAAGTTTTTAATTTATTGTGTTTTTTTTTTTTAGAGTCAGTCCAATTCAATATGGCTACCACATCTAATCAGATGCAGCAATAAGAAAATTGTCTCTTAGTCAATTTTAGAGACAGGAATAAAATTCAGTGTAGTAGGAAATGACATTAATTCTCAACACAGTGTACTAACAGATCACACAAGATCTTACATTGCATGAGATCGTGCATATTGTTATTTTCAAGGAGTGACTAAAATGGCAATAAATTACAGTAGTAATTTGTCAACATAACATAATCTAAATTTTAAACCCTTTCATGAAAGGCAGTGGGTGACATGCACTACTTCAATGAATGGTAACCCTTTAGTACCTGAATGGAAATGAACATGAATAATGTCTTGGTTCAAGTTGTAATCCAAGATTATTTGGATTTAAATTGGACTTGTTTGTAAAATAACATATTTGAACAGACTCAGGCTAACCAGCGTCTTCTTTTTATACTTTTAATTTCAAATTTAGCAAACCAGTGACTCACTGTGGCATCTTATTTACCAAAAATAAATAAATAAATAAATAAATAAATAAATAAATAAATAAATAAATAAATAAATAAAAATCATGTGAGAAATGTAAATCTTCAATCATAAACAAAACAAAAAAGTTCAAAAAATATCTAAGGTGACATGTTTTTACGCAGCAGCTGAAGAACCATTAGAGCTGAAAGTTTGTCCTGTATAAATTGAAATATCAGAACTTTCTCAAGGCACATTGTGTGTGTGTGTGTGTGTGACAAGTTGAGAACCTGCATTTATAAAATTGGGCAATATATATATATATGTACTCCTATGCAAATTAGCTTAATTCTTTGTGGCTAACAAGAGATCAAGACATACTGTAACTGCAGTCATTGTTTTTTTTTTTTTTTTTTTTTTTTTTTTTTTAAAGTAATGGTAGAAAAACAGCAGGTTTAATGACTTTATGTAATATATAGGAACCTCGACAGAGAGGTCATGCATTTTTCAGTAGGATCTCAAAACAAGGCACAGGAAGGGAGGGAGTGGAAAATTCAATTTGCATTGCAGGCTGTATCTGAACCTCTTCATCCTCCAAAAGTTCTACAACCACATTCCAATCCAATGCAATGCAGTTTTTAAACAGCACTTTTAAATAACTCAATAGCATATTTACAGATTTACAAAAAAAAAAAAAAAGTTTTACCCCTGGACAAAATGCAAGCAACATAGAGACACCAAGAGCAAAATAAACCACAATACACTTCACGTCTTTAGCCAAAAATCTGTGCAATGCCCAGGTTAGTTGGAGTTACTTGACATGTTGACACAGTGGTTTGAGTTTCCTTTCTTACACAGTCACCAGCTGATTTGTAGCTGCTCGGACAAGCCTGCCAAACACAGCGCTGTCACTTTCAGAACAGGGAATCTGAAGGCAGCAGAAAAACCTTGATGATAGCGCCACACTCAAGTCTAAAGCTCATCTCTAGTAGCAAAAGCAAAGAGGAGCAGAGCCCAAGAACCTCTGCATGCACTGCCTCTGCTGCAGGCTGCATTTAGGAGAAAAAAGAGACCTGACATTATAAGTTCACCAGGAGAAGCTAGCTCGCCGCTTTTGACAGTTTGCTTTGAGCGTCGCCGCTGCAGCAGGGAGTGGTGCTGTTTTTGGCCACAGTGCAGCTGATGGTTTCTGTGGTGTCACCGCTGTATGGACTCGCAGGGACGGAAACACTCTGATCACATTGTCTCTTCTTGTTCAGCTCCTCCCAGTTGGCCCTGTTCGCTCTGATCATGTCAACCAATGGTTGAAGTTTAGGAGTCAACTTGGCCAAAGTCTAAAGAAATGAGGGAAAGAACAGAAAGTTAAAGGAAAGACATTAGCTCTCAGGAGGAGCGCAGTGTAAAATGTTTGTATTGTTTGATTCCTTCCTAGATAATATTCAAATTATATTAGTTGTTGCTACAAATTGCTTCCTTTATTCACTATGACTAATAAGAACCAGTAAAGCAAGTAAACGTACACGTGTGCACCGACACAAAACAGCAGCAATATATTATACAGTACAACTAGATCCTGAGTATATACGTGGTGTATGTAGCAGGTACTTGGGAATGGACAAAAACAGTAGCAAAACCTAATACAGTACAGTCATATCTGGTACCTACTGAGTACTTATTGAATACCACCAAAAAGTTGTCAGATACAGTATAATCCAATGAGGTATGTATCTAGTAGCCACGTAGTGCCATTCATGTATCTGATACTTACAGGGTGCCTAACAAGTGCATATAGAATGACTACCGGTAGTGTGTATCTGGTACACACTAGGTATGCACAGATACTTACCAGATACTTACCTGAGGTACATTTAAAAATGACAGAATATGCACTGTAACCTGTAAGAACTTGCTACCCAATAATGAGGTTGTGCTCCAGTAGCAGAAGCTCCGCCCATCTTTGGACGACTTTACGAACATCATTTTGTTGTATTTTTGTACAATGACAATAAAGCTTATCCTGATTTTGATTCTGATAAATCCCCAGTAAGTACCAGGTACGCACCAAGTAAGTACCAAATACTTATAAAGTAACAGGCTTATGTGTATTGGAACCCAAAAATAGTTGAAAGGTTTTAGACCGTTGTTCTGTGAGCAATAATTATCTGAACTGCTGTGGACAGCTCTTTGAAGATGACAGAAATAAAGTTTAATTCTGACAGAACTGATGAGCTAACGGCTAGCTGCATATAGCATGCTAGCTGTGGGTGGCTACTGTCTTCAAATGACTCAGCAAACATTTCTTAGTAGTCCATGCATGTGTTACAAACTGATTTTCATAGTGTTTTATAGTTATTAGCAAATTACAATATTGAAGCAGTGGCTAGCTGTGGCACTTCTAGTGCAACTTGAACTACAGTTAGCGCTTATGAACTTTTTTGTTTGTTTGTTTGTTTTATTTAGAAAATGTTTTTTTTTTTTAACAACAATCTTCTTGGTCTTTTAAAGTTCAGCTGTAATTCTGTATAAGCAATTCAGTCTGGATTAAAAAAAGGATGTTATTCATCAAATTTTCATTATAGGCAGAACAAATGAAAAGTATAGAGGGAATGACCCGTTACAGAAACAAAAACAGCCATTTGATAGTTTCATTCTTTAAAAAGCTGCTCTTTCAAGATTAGAAACACATGCATGACTGAGATTAGTTGCTTTTGTCATTTTTTTTTTTTTTTTTTTCTGTTTAGGTGTAACCGGCAGAAAAAGCAAACCCATCTCCGTTCATTTGACAAATTACCCACAAGGCAAATTCAACGTTGTCTATTGTGTTCAATGGTTTTTCCAAAGAGGTCTGTGTAATTACTTTTTGTTTTGTTAACTTTGCTTTATATGCAAACACGTGTGTGTGTCCAACTCATAAAACACGTGCATAAATAAATAAATGCACGCCACTGTGCAAAAACATTCATATTTTCACATTTTGGAAGTAAAAAAAAAAAAAGCTGCACAAAACACAAGAGAAAATGCATTTAAATATAAAACAAGTAAAAAATAAAGTTTTGTACAGTTTTACCAAAGTTAATATTTAATATGGCTAACTTTATTCTGCAACACATTTTGGACTCTGATGTCAGTTTCTTTGTAATTTATTTAATCTGCAGGAAAAGTTTCTCTGACTTCTTGGTGCGTTCATTGTCTCTATACAGACGCATCATTGGATGTACATCTACAGCTGATTAACTTTTGAAGTCAGCTCTATTAAAGATGGCTGCCTTTACTCATTTTTGCAAACACCAATTTGTCTATAACAGTATATTTTACAGATATTGAGCTAATAAGAATTTGATTGATTCTGTTCTCTGTTACAGTTTTCCCACGCCTCTTCAATGATGACAAAGTTCTGACTGTTCGGCTGATAGACGTCCACCGTCTGAATTATTTAATTAATTTAAAATCCAGGCATGCTTTTCCGGCAGTAGCAATGTTACACTGAAAATCAAGCCGTTTCACGCACACTTTCCAGGTGCACAGTATCAAAACCTCAAAACCTGCTGGAACATTTCAATGTTAATAAATTTTAGACACTGTTTTACCTGCTCTTTACATATTGACAATTTCAGACAAAAGTTGAAAATTTAGATCCAGAATTTAATAAGACCCGCTGATACTGGTTCCTGTTTCCCTTCCTTTAGATCGTTTTCAACCATCTCTGTACAAATATCTGATAATTGATGATCTGATGCCTAAACCAGAATTCTCAGAGAAAAGGTTTAGACAGAGAGAACATGCAAACTCCACCTGCCGGGAAAACTCCCAGGTTGGGAATCGATCCAGCAACCTCCTCAGTTCTCAGTGACAGCTCTGTGCTGGTTCAACATTCAAGCAACAAAATAGTTCTCAGACACCAAGTACATGCTCAGTAATCCAGGTACAAATCCAACAATGTTCAGTCAGTTCATCTGGACGGTTTCTTTTTATTTATTTATTTATTTATTTGCTGAGATGTTTCGTTCTTCATCCGAAGGGCTTCTTTAGTACAAGGATTATACATTCTCCGAGGAGTTCTCAGACAATGTATAATTAGCACAAACTAATTAAAATACTGTATGTCACACAACTCTTATAAATGAGCTGTTTTGTTCCATAAATAAATTAAACAAATACGACTTATTTATTTCACAAATTTTTGTTTTGTTGGGTTTCTTAATCTACAATCATCCCTCCTGAGGAACATCTGTTTATGCAGGGGAAGATTACTGAGGTTTCCTAATTGTTTAATCTCTATTTACCTAATGATTAAATCTGTTACAATTTACTGGTTTGAAAGAAGTTTATATCATCATAAATTGTTTGCACAGAATAATTTCAGAGGGGAAAGAAAATGTCATATGGTGGGTAATATAGTTTATATAAACAAGGTTTAATATTCCACAATGTCAGGAGCCACCATGAGGAAAAGGAGATGAGCAAGATCAAGAACAAATTCTTCACCGCCCACAGACAAAAATCCTGCCGCCTCTGAACTTGCTCTGTTCGCCCCCTTTTGCAAGTTTAATTGGCAGTGGCATGATCGTGAGCGCCATATCTGCATTCTCCAAACATCAGCCATGTACGTGAGGAAGGATGGAGAGAAAGCCCCCCCACGCGGACAACACACACACACACACAAAGCTTGGATGCTTTTTGTCTACACAACAATAAAAATGATAAAACAAGAGCCCAGCACTAACTTTTGACACGCTGATCTTGGTACAATCCATCTGTCACAAACATGATCCATGGTTTGGTTTTGACTCATAATGACTTAAAGTAATGTGCTGCTGTGTAGTTTAACAGCCCAGAAAGCACAGAAAATCACCCAGTGTTGTAGAAATGAGTAATTCATTTCAGCCTCAACTCCTTTAACGACTCCCCTTCTTTCGGACTTCCATGAATTTACTTCAGCACGTCTCGTGTCCTAACAGACCTGGTCTCCTCAGTTGCCTTCTTCTTCCTCCCACGCAGCTGCTGCTGCCTCTGGCAGTGGAAGGGGCGCTGATGTCATTCAGTAACACATTTATTGCCACGCCAACAAAGATGCAGTAGTTTTTAATTGGTCGATTCTGACTTAAAATTTTAACTTGAATTGGTTTCTGAATTAGTAGCTTTTACAACATTTTATTATTTTTTTCTTTTAGCTAGCTTTTTGAAGTGTCCACCCTTTAGCTACTTGTAAATGTTTTGCTAGTTTCCCGCACTTTTTAGCTTTACAAACTCAGCTTCAGTAAAGTCCAACAATGTTCAGTCAGGTCATCTGGACGGTTTCTTTTTATACTGAGGCATTTTGCCCTTCATCCAAAGGACTTCAGTCTGAGGAACGACCAAGATAAACTGATTCCCACAAACAGCATACTCCATAGTTTTCTGGTGCTAAGATGGCCTTCGGCACCTGCCCTCTCCCCCATCAACTCCTTGGAGACTGTCATGCCAAATTGCTTCAAAACACCCAAGTTCTTGCGCAATAATCCAGGTATATAATCCAACAATGTTCAGTCATGTCATCTGGATGGTTTCTTTTCAGAGGAGTTGATGGGGGAGAGGGTGGGCCCTGGAGGACATCTTAGCTCCAGCAAACTGTTGTTGTTTTTTTCCACTGTGGAGTATGTTGTTTGTAGGAATCAGTTTTATTTGGTGGCTCCTCACACTGAAGAAGTCCTTTTGATTAAAGACCAAATGTTTCAGTAAAAAAAGAAACAGTCCAGATGACCTGACTGAGCACTGTTGGATTTTATACCTGGATTATTGAGCATGAACTTTGGTGTTTTGAACCACTTTGGCGTGGCTGTTTCAGAGAAATTGACAGGGGAGAGGGTGGGCCCCAGAGGCCATTTTAGCACCAGCAAACTGTTTTTCCCCCACTGTGGAGCATGTTGAGTGTGGGAATCAGTTTTGCTTGGTGGCTCCTCAGATTGAAGAATCCTTTGGATGAAGGACAAAATGTCTCAGCAAAAAGAAACCGTTCAGTTGACCTGAGTGAAGATTGTTGGATTCATACCGGGTTTATTGAGCACGAACTTTGGTGTTTCAGCAGTCATTCAGCACTCAGCATCCACCCCCCTTGGTGGCGTCTCCTACTTTGACTGTGGGACTTCCATTCCATACTCAGCAGATGTTCTTGTACCATTCCAGCCACTTGGTTTTAGCATGTCATGCTTTGCTTGCCTGCGTCTTACATCCTGCATGTTGGACTGTCTCAGGGGCATCTTTGCACAGTCTGCATCTTGGGACTTGTCTGGTATGGTAGACCTCTGTGCTGTCCTTCAGTCCAGTCCTCCCAAGCCACTGGTGGGATTTGTTGATATCAGCCACTTCCTCAATCTGTCAGTGGTACATGCTGTGCAGGAGCTTATCTTTCCATGATGGCTCCTCTTGATCTTTCTCTTCCACACTGGCCTTTTTGTTCCTCTTCTTCTTCCATGTGTTTTCTGCTGTTATTCACCTATCAGTTCATCACTGGGGGCTTCCCTCCTGATTTACTCCAGGATCTTGTTTGTTTCATTCTGTATAGTGGCTCTGACACTCACTAGTTTTCTGGGTATCTGATGATTGGTGCTGCATACGGCTGATGGCTTGGACTTTGTTCTTGCCAGGACCTGCCCTTCTTGGGCCTCATCATGATTACAATTTGCCTGTGGAATTCCAAGGTGTCTAAACACACACAAACAACATTGTCTTTCTATCTTTACAGGAACTTTACAAAGACTTCCTTTCATTTTTAATTGATTTCTACAGCCTAATCCTTATCCTAAACTTAATCATTACCAGTACCACATACTTAACCCTAAACCTATCCCATCTTCAATTCACACCTTAGTTCTAAACCTAACCCTTAACCCACCAATGGCACTTCTTATGGGGCCAAGGCTTTGGGTCCAACATAGAAATGTTGTAATGCTGTGATATAACATATGTTTTGTATATGATTCGTACTGTGTGAGTAGAGTAAGTGTTAAAATATTCGGTTATAAAATCATCAACTTGATTTAATTCTACATTTACTGCCCGCATTGCCATAAAAAGCAAGCAATTTCAAGTAATTGCCTGTCGGTGTTTTTGCATGTTTATCTGTTAGCAAAATATTTAGGTAAGGCTGGGGGAGGGGCTACAGGATTGCTTAGCCCCATGGCCTTTAGGCAGGTTAAGTTGCCCTGATTAAAACTGAGTTTTCATCAAGCTGTCCTCTTATTGTGGTTTGCTTTTTGGGTCCTTATCACAAAACAATTGACGAGTTGCAGATGAGGAAACGGCAAATTTGTGTTTCTCTTTCACTCGGTAAAACGTTCTGCTTGGAAGACCTGTAATTGCTAGCAAAAATGAGTGCTTGGCCATTTTTGATTGCCACTTAATGATGCATTCATGGACCAGGAGAGGGAAAAAGCCACAACTTTTGAGTTTCAGATCGGCTGGTCACTAATCAAGCTGGCAACTTTAATTTAAAAAAAAAAAAAAAAAAAAAAAAAAAAAAAAGTTTTCTCCAGTAAAATAAGGTTAATTCCTGTGTTTGAGGCCAGGTTGCATCCAAACGTCAGCTTGCAGCACATCACCCCGATTAACATCACTGCTTTATTCACACGCTTCTCCGAGCTTCCTCGCAGTCACTCATTTTGCCCTGCTCAAAAGAACAGGCTGCAACCTTGAAGCTGTTTCACAGCTTTCAATAAAAAAAAAAAAAAAAAAATATATATATATATATATATATTTTATTTTTTTTTTTTTTTTTTTGGGGGTGTGAGTTAAATCACG
>JARVLU010000255.1:18962920-18974616 GCA_031762415.1 Simpsonichthys santanae
TATATATATATTCTGCTGTTTGTTTCTTTTGCAGACCCCCAGCCACTTCAACGTTACAAATCTGTCTCTTTAAAAGCAAAATATAAAGAAACGGGCAGTGGGCCTAAGACTTTTGCACAGTGCTGTATTTTGTGTATGGTTGGAAGTGACCGTAACCTTTCCCATTTTCCTTTCATCTTCATATGACAACATGAGAGGTGTTGCAGCAGATGGAAGAAAGTGTCATATTTTCATATCAACAGCTCGCCAAAGCTCAACGTAAACAAACAGATTAATCATGGGATGCTAAAATGTGCTGCACCTGGACTTTTATTCAGTAAAATCTCTGTTGTTTATGTGGTGGGATAAATGTTTAAAAAGGACATTTTCATTTGATTTTCTGCTAATCATCAAGTCCTTCCTGTAATTTGATTTCGACCAGAGTCTAGTGCCCCTCCAGCTCACAGACGAATTAGGCTGTTCACATTAGATCCTAGTTTACTCACTTTCTTTTGTCTTTTTTCTTAATCGTTCACACAACAAACAGTCGTTCCTCTTACCTCCGTCATGTGGATAAGGTAGAACCTCAGCTCATGAGAGTAATCTGCAAAACAGAGTGAGACAGAGATGAAAGGTGAACATTTCTTTGTGTCTTTGTTTTCCCACCTGGACAACCTTCCCCCTGGTGTCCCTTTTCACACACTCGCAATTCTGCCAAAATACTTTAATTGATGGAAAGCTTTTACTGCGGGTCAGCCTCATAGACATGCCCTCATAATTCACTGAAGAAGCACTGTGGGAGACGGGCCTGTGGGCCTGGAGTCGAGATAAATGGTTTTAATCGAGTGAACATGCACACTTAGACCTGGATCCACATGATGTTGTGGTGAAGTTTGTGTTTTTACTGCGCACACAAGAACATTATGATTAACACCAACATGAGAAAGTGAATATAAAGTCAGTTATTTCATGTACTATAGCCAAAACAATAGGTGCATTTTCAAATCATTTTAAAGCAGTGGCAGCTGGACAATAGAGGGCGCAAGGGCACCGCCCCACCACTCACCACATTACCTTGAATAAGACCAGAATGGCCGGGATGAGGATCAGTTCCTCCAAATCTGAGGCGGAAAAGGGTAGAGTACCCTCTCCGGGTCAGGGAGGAGGTCCTGCCCCAAGTGGAGGAGTTTAAGTATCTTGGGGTCTTGTTCACGAATGAGGGGAAAACGGAGCGGGAGATCGATAGGCGGATAGGTGCAGTGTCGGCAGTGAAGAGGGTGCTGTACCGGTCTGTCGTGGTGAGGAGAGAGCTGAGTCAAAATGTGAAGCTCTCAATTTACCGGTCGATCTACGTTCCTCTCATCTATGGTCATGAGCTTTGGGTTGTGACAGAAAAAACGAAATCTCGGATACAAGCGGCCAAAACGAGTTTTCTCCGCAGGGTGTCTGGGCTCTCCCTTAGAGATAGGGTGAGAGGTTCATTCATCCGGGAGGGACTCAGAGTAGAGCCGCTGCTTCTCCACATCAAGAGGAGCCAGTTGAGGTGGCTCGAGCATCTGGTTAGGATGCCTCCTGGACAACTTTCTGGTGAGGTGTTCTGGGCACGTCCCACTGGAGGAGACTCAGAGGAAGACCCAGGACACGCTGGAGGGACTATAACGCCTTGGGATTCCCCTGGAGGAGCTGGGCCAAACTGGGTGAGGGAAGTCTGGGCCTCCCTACTTAGGCTGTCACCTCCACGACCCAACCTCAGATAAGTGGAAGAAAATGGATGGATGGAGGACATAAATAAAAGAAATAATAAAATAAACATTTTTCAATTTTTTTTTTTTTTTTTTAGTTGTAAGATAAATGTTTTATAGTTAATGATGAGTAAAGTTGTTTTGTTTGTCATCATCGTCTGATTGGTGATGTATTTCCACCCTGGGGAGCAAAACTCTTTGCCCATTGACTCTCATTAAAAGTTGTACATGTGCAGTAGCTCCTCTTCAATACAAGAGATAGGACCATTCTGGGGTGCACCTCTCCTGCACCCAGAGATGAATGCAGCTTGATTTGAATATCACTCCCGCGGTGATCCTAACATCACAATTCATCAGCAGACCAAAGACAGAGAGGGACCGTGCACTCAGTCTTTTTCCAGGACCTGGTTCAGCAACAAGGCTTGGTTAACTGCATGTAGTGAGGGTAATGATTATTCTGCTTTCCCTGCCTCTTTCTTCAAACATCAGGACCTGACCCAGCATGGATCAAGACAGGTATGACTGATTTAAAGCATTTTTTCAGAAAAGGCAAAGAAATGTGAACAATCTGGGATCCACATGGAAAATGTAATAAACTTTTCATCTCATCCCGATGAAGGCTACAGCGTAGGGATCCGTAAGCACAACGAGGAGTTTGACAAAATCAGGCACATTCTATAAAAAAAATAATGGACTGTGTCAAGTTCCGTGGTGCATTTGAACTTGCCCTGCGTGACCATGATGAAAGTGAAAGCTCAGGAAATCTGGGTGTTTGTAGAGGACTGGTTGATTTTGTAGCATCACTGGATGCAGTTCTACATGAGCACCTGCAGACTGCCACTGTGTTTAATGGAACATCCAAGACTGTGCAGAATGAACTCCTTGATCGCATGCTGTCAAATTTAGTGCATCATTGAAGAAATCAGGTGTGTAAACTTTGTCTCCATCCAGGCTCATGAAACAATGGACATTTCCACTCCACACACTTATAGCCCCCACTGGAGAAAACTCCAACAGCCGCCACTGCTTTAAAGGAAGTTGTTGACCTTTCTTGAAAATGTATGTGTTACTGCGCTTCAAGTAAGCATGAACCCACTTTTTGACTGGGCAGACTGAAGCTGTGGCCCAAATCTGCTTATGAAAACTGAAACATCTTTAAAACCTCTTGCTCCACAGTTCAGAATATGAAGTCATCTAGTTGTGTCTGAGCATTTCTGCAACTTCTGTAACTGAATCTGACATGATGTTCATACCCCTGCAGCTGAGTGACTGTAAAACAGAAGATACTTTGTAAAAACTTCTCTTACTGCCCGTCTTGTTTCATTTTGCCATGTTCGTTAGCGTGTCACCCACTTTTTAAATTAATTTTTAAGTGTTTGTTTTTTTTACATGCATTAATTTAGGCACTGACAGTTTTACCAAATCTCTTAATAAGCCAAACTAATTTAATACAATGTGTTTAAAAACAAAGGACTCATGCTGCTTTGATTTAAAGCTTCCAGCAGAGGTCAATGTTGGACCAGTATTTGTTTGTCCAAAAAAAAAGAATGTTCATGCTAAAGGACTGTCAAGGAAGTTAATTTAACATAAACATGAATGTTTTATCCATGAAAACTGAATGTGCAAATAGTTTATATGTTTTTTGTAAATCTTTCTGCTTGAGAGCTAAACTTTTTTAAGTGGAAAAAAGAACTACAAATGTTAGCTTTAAGTCATGTACAAAGTAAAAAAAAAACATGTTTGTTTCATATAAAGTACTTTCTTTCTTGTGTATGCTTTCATGCAAGTGTTGTTCAGTATTTATTTGCACCATGTGCCGATCTGCAAAGTCTTCAGACATTTCTTTATATTTTATTTCCAATGTGCCAGATGTTCTTGTAATAGTTCTTCTAGTTTTCTGAAGCTCTTCAAAATATTTGAATAGCTGCTGCTTTTATACCATTTTTTTCCAGTCCAATTCTTGTATTTGATCATTTTTGAGTGTAAAAAAATATAACAAGTAAAAAAAAAAAAAAAAAAAAAACTTGTTTTGTACCTTCGTACATTACTGCTATGGATTAAAAGTAAAATAGTTGTGAAAACAATGTTTTGATTGGCACACAGTCATTTCAGTTTTTGTGTGTCATGTCATTTTCATTGTTTCCCACGCTCTTCAGCCTAGTATTGGGGTAACAGGAACACAGGAAAGCCCGTTTATTGAACTTGCCTGTGTGATTACATGCACATTTAACACACACACACACACACATATGACGAACACGCCCTCGCTGAAACAAATACAATCCCCCGGCGCCTCCTTCCTGAGTTACGTTGCCGAAGTGAAATAACAATGACAAGCAGCAGGGTGGAGGTGAGTATCTATGTCTGTGTGAGGGTCCTCTCATGAAACACGCACGCAAGCCTTTCTGAATCCTCCACCCTGCTGGTAATGATTGATAGGGTGCAGGACAGAGGTCACAAGTGACCCAGAGGAGATCAGCGATGTCTAAAGAACAAAAACGCTCATCTGGGTGTCATATTCTAAACACAGAAATACTCAAACAAGACTGACTGCACACCTGATGTCATGTTTTTCTCACTATGGCACCTTCAGCTGCAGACTAAGTGTGTTTTAATAACCCTACTCAGTATTTTACATTTCTGTTAAACCCTATGAAAGACACTCAGCAGGTAACGTTTCACAGCATATTAAGGACAAAGTCATTCTAACATTTTAACATACTTGTAAGCTTGATCAAATTAGTGTTTTTATGATAATTCCAACTTGGCTTTGGCAAAAACAATGTGTCAACCACATAAAAAAGAAGTCAAAAGCAACTATTAAATGCAGGTTTACCTGTAATTCTTCTCTTTTTCTTCATTTGTCTGCTACAGTAGTCAAGTTTCAGTACCGTATTTTCTGTTGTACATGTTGCACCGCCCTATAAGTCGCACCAGTCCAAATATGTCTAATAAAGTGGAAAAACCAATAAATACGTCACTTTGCTGTATTCGTCGCATCTATTATGCGTCACTGCTGGCAACCCAGAAATGTGGGCCAGTGTGCCAAAAATCCATTGGCTGCCAAATGGCAGCTGCGGGAGTGTGCACGGGAGGCCTAACAAGAATTTAACAAGATTAACACTTAAAAACATTTATTTGTTTGCTTGAAATTATAATAAAGGTGTGTCTCAGTCTAACTTTTGCTTAATAAATGCGCTTTGACAGACAAATCTGCTGCATTTCAAAAGCCAATACGTGGACGTAGGAATGCGCAGAGGGACGATTCGTTGTGCATGTATTTGAAATTTAACAAGATAACCACCTAAAAACAATTGTTTGCTTGACTTTATAGTAAAGGTGCGTCTCAGTTGAACTTTTACTTAATAAAAGGACTTAACGGTCAAATCAGCTCTATTTCAAAAGTACTTGCTGCCTTGGTGATCTGGGAGTGCGCAGACAGGGAGGAAATCAGGAGGAACGCTGTGCATTTCTTCGAAATTTAACAAGATAAGCACTTAAAACAATTATTTGTTTGCTCAACATTATAGCAAAGGTGTGTCTCAGTTGAACTTTTACTTAATAAATGCACTTCAATTGTCAAATTAGCTGCATTTCGCCAGGGTGGCGCAGCAAAATGAAGCTGATTTGACTGTTGATGATCCAAGCAAGCTAGATGAAGGTTGTTGCAGGGCATGTAAATTATGAAGAAGAAAAAAAAAAAAAGTAACATATATGCTAAAAAATACGGTAAGCATCTTTAACATGATGAAGATTTGTTCAACCTCAACAGCCCTAACCTTAAAAACTATTTTAACAGAGGCGTAAAGGTGGTAAAAGCTTCTAATTTTACAAAAAAAAAAAAAAAAAAAATATACAAACGTGATCCAGGGCTGCACCAAATGTTTTTTGGTTGTTCCTATACTTCTTCTGTGCAACACCACTCATACGTCTTATAAAGTCAAATAGAAGAAATTTTGATGTCATTTTTGTTGGCATGCAAACTTTCAAGGGGAAAAACACGTTGAATCCATACAAAATGAAGCTCAGAAAACATTAAACTTGACTCATAATCTTACAAAACACAGAAGCACCCATAGCAAGCACCCAAGCACCCATTATGTTTCTGTATTGAACTTTTTTTGATTTCACCCATAGAAATCTGCTGTTTGAACCGCATGGTGGTTTAAATGTAATCTAACAACAGTTTATGTCACAGGCTTTTCATGTTCAAGTAGAAGCAAATGCTTTTCAGTCTGAATATCGGGCAAGTGAACGGTCACCATTGGTTTTATAAAGCTCATTTTATAACCTGTGGGTTTTTTTTTTTTTTTGATTGAATAAAAACAAATACATTGTGCAGAAAATAAACACAGATGCTGTTTTAAATGGGAAGTATAGCTGATTCCATAGATAAAAAGCTCACATTTGAAAATTGCTATTAAAGATTAAATAACAAACATTACATTTAATTTTCTGGATGTTTCCTTGGCTTAAGAATTTCATCTCTGCTGCTTTGTTTGTGGAATGATTTTTCACTCAACATCCTCAGGTGCTGCCCACGCACTGCCTTTCTTTCTCTCCTCACTCGTTCTGTTCTTCATCCTCCTTCCCTCGCCCCTCTCCGACAAATTCACTGACACCTACGCAAAGACGCACCCAGGTCTTAACCAACCATCTGCAGCAAATATGCTGATCATCACTTAGCACTCAGATAATACTGATGACTTCCTGCGTCAGATCTCAGTGGACCGAGGGGAGGAGACACTGCTGCTCCTGAATGCAACATCCAGCAGCAAAACCAGATGAAGAGATGAATGGTTTATCAGAGTGTTGTGTTGTTGGCCTGAGGCTGATTCACTAACACAAAACTGGCAGACAGAGGGGAAACTCCTCCTCCACGTGTGCACTGATGGTGCAAATCGCATCACACACATGCAGTCTCACATGAACTGAACACATGCACACGCTTCCCTCTCTCCCCTGATGTTCGCTTCATGCAGAAAAATGTGCTGCTGTGTGCCGAGCATTTAACTGCACCACGAACACAACATGCCGCCAAAAAGCATGTGGGCTGTTTGTATGTTTCATCTGAGCCCACCAGGTCCAATTAAAATCCTAAAGGCTACATAATTATCTGCAAAATCACAGTTTAGGCTCTCCGGTGCTAATCTGTGAGAGGAGTTTGAGAAAACGAGGATTTCTTAGTAAGCAAAGGAAAAACAAAAGGCAGAAAATACAACTCCTTTTGGATTAACAGGGAGTTACAGTATTTTTCAGCTTATAAATCACAGTTTTTTTTGCATAAGTTACATACCCTGAGACTTACCATTCGACCATTGAAGTGCATTTATTAAGTAAAAGTTCAACTGAGACACACTTTTGCAATAATGTTGAGCAAACAAATAATTGTTTTAGGAGCTTATCTTGTTAAATTTTGAAGAAATGCACAGGGTTCCTCCTTCCTGATTTCCTCCCTCTGCAGTGAATACTTTTAAAATGCAGCTGATTTGACCGTCAAAGTGCATTTATTAAGGAAAAGTTCAACTGACACACCTTTGCTATAATTTTGAGCAAACAATAATTGGTTTTAAGTGTTATTCTTGTTAAATTCTTGTTAAAGTCCTTCCGTGCACGCACCCGCTATTTGGCAGCCAATCGATTTTTGCCACAACACTGGCCCACATTTTCGGGTTGTCAGCGGTGACGTGCAAACACGACTCGTCAGCGGTGATGCATAATAAATGCGACTTATATGACAAAGTGACATATTTATGTTTTGCACCCACTTTATTAGACATAATTGGACTGATGCAACTTATATGGTGGTGCGACATGTATGTCTGAAAGTATGGTAATTTTTTAATTACATTTCAACCACAGAATGGAACAGAATTTTGTACATGTTCATATTTAAGTTTTTCTTCTTCTGACCTTATTGTAACATTTAGCTGGAATGTGCAATAATAAAAACAAAGTGAACTTACCAATAATTTGGTGGTTGCTGTTCCATATTGGAACACAAAGCACAGAGCGGATATGGAAGTCAGAGAACTGGTCTGCCTGGAAAAAATGGAAGAGTTAATCCTGAATGTGGATCAGAATCAGCGCTTGTAAATAAAACCTTCTTAACATTATCTTTAGTTTTCACTTTATCATTAATAGGTTTGCTTCTTTTAGAGAACAGCCATTAGTGCAGTGGTAAACGCACATGAATTATTTAAAAATGATGATATTAGATTCAGTACATGTTGAAACTAAGGGAAGCAGCAACAGTGCCATTATGAACGTGTCTACACTTTCAGATGAATATAACACTTGTATTGTCTTTTGGGGAAAAATCAGCCACACATTTATTTCTGTCCATTTTAATTTGTATGAATTTATTTTAAAATTTTGGGTGCTGTCAATAAACATGATTTTGTTATGACAAAGTTATTTTTTATTTTTTTCTGAATTTTTCAATGGTCTCACAGTGACTTCACTACACACTGGTGTATTCTTTAGGGGAAAAATTGGTCACATTCAAATACACTATAAATATAAATGATATCCCTATATTTGTCCTATAAAACTCTTTCTCCTTTATGGAGGAGAAAGACCCTGATACAGTGCTGGTCCAAGCCTCCATGTGTCTCTAAGCTCTAATTCTGCTAATAATGTTTACTGCAATCAACAGTCAAATGATCAGATCATCCATCCACCTAACATAAACTCATTGCAACAGCCTTGTTTACATTATCCTTTATGTATATATCATAGTGGTACTAAAATTAACAAAAGAAAAAAAAATAATAAACACCAGTATGCAGTGTGTCATCTGGTTCATTATCTTTGGTTGCAAAGAACTGCAACAGTAATGTTCAAAACAATTTATAGTAGAAGATCAACAACAAATAACAGATAAAAAATAAATTAAATTGTGCAAAAAACAGAAAAATAAAATCAAATAAAAAATGAAACCACGTAAAATGGTTTAAAAAAGAGAAATTTAAACTTGAATAATTACTTCTTAAAACTATGTAAATGTATGCTATAATTTGCAAAAGCTGAACGTAAATTGAAACCACGTAAAATGGTTTAAAAAAGAGAAATTTAAACTTGAATAATTACCTCTTAAAACTATGTAAATGTATGCAATGATTTGCAAAAGCTGAACGTAAAATATTAAATTGAATTATACAAAAATCATTATAAAAAAATTCCACCTAGGGGGCCCCCTAGTGGCCTCGGTGCCCTAAGCAGCCGCTTACTTTGCTTATGCCTTGGGCCGGCCCTGCCCTGATGTTGAAAAAAACACTGCGCATATATGCACATAGTGACACAGATATTCCACAGGGAAGGGGAGACGACAAGAGCGGTGATCAAGTCAAGGACACTCCAGAGGCCCTGTAGGAGTTCTGATAAGAATGATACAATCAGTCAGTTCCCTCTGGTGAGATCCATAAACACTCTGGTGCCGAGGTTGACCTAGAACAGCGCCAGAGAGAATCTGTGAGACCTGAAATGAAACACAATGTTTATTCAACTGGGTCCCTCTGATAGGTCCACAGACTTCCTCGATGGGAGGGGAATAGAGGGGGCAGAGCGTCAATTTGCAGGGCCTCCAGACGCATCGAGATAAGTTGGCCAGTCAAGGCCAACCGCGGAGCCAAATTCAGATAAGCAGCAAATAATTTGGGAACAGGCAGAACTTTACTGATTCATGTCTACCTTGAGTCTTTGCTGGTCAACTTGAATCCCAAACGTTCAAATGAAGTGGACAGATCCAGGTAGTGTGACCAGGGCCAAATTTGTTGCAGACAACTTCCTTGTTTGTTGATAGACCAGGAACCAGACGACTCCAAAAAGCAGGAAACCAGTTATCTTAAATCCAATTGTACATGCATCCTTGACACTTGTCTTCTCGTCGAGAAAATTTTATCAGTTGTATTGAGAGACCAAATGACCAGATCCATAGCAAAAATGTGAAGTTCGGAAAATATGTAGAGAGGCTCTGAAGCAGATTCACAGACAGGCCAGAGCAAAGCAAAGCAGAGGAGGGAGAGGAGAGGGAAAGTGCCCGCCTTTGTCAAGAGCAAGTGATGAAGTGATGTTTTCTTTTCACTTTTATTCATACACTTTTAACTGTTATATTAGCTCATTAGGTGGTGCTCCACTTTTCCATATGAGAGCCTCGAGCTGGACTACAACTCACCAATACTTTCTCTTGGCTGGACGTTGCTGCGGAGTCCCGTCTCTCTCATGTCGTCTGACAATATGGTTTTAGTTTGAATGTAAGGAGCAAAATCTCACTTGAAATATGCACAAGTAAGCATTTAGTATGAGAAAGCTGTTTCACGTGCACGCAGGCTGCAGAATCGGATGTTTCACGGCTGACAACGGCTGAAAGCAGGACGTCATTAGCAAGAGCGCCATATTTCCACAGCTCGCTCACAAGTTTATCTGGGTCAGTGAAAGTAAAAACTTACAAATAAATAAATAAATAAAACAGAAACTGATGCACACAAGTGGAGTTGGTAAGGTAGAAAAATTAACAATTGAAAAAAAAGGAAAGATAAAATTATAAATAAAATAAAAAACTCCATGTCTGATCACCGAGAGACGCACGTAACTTTGAACGAAAACGAGACCTCAGTTTGAGCTACCAAATCTGAAAGGTTCTGTGGGCTGGAGGGTATTCTCAATTTAAACAATCATTTTGGAGGTACTAATGAGGATAATTTTTTTTTTAATTGCAATAAAACAAATGTTTTATTTATTTATTTTGTAACTGAAATGGGGAGTGTTTTAAACTAAAGGACTTTATAGATTTACTTGTACAAAAATGTGATTTTTTTTTTATTATTATTTATTTTAGGCTGAGGTATCATTAAAACATTGACTTGAATAGTAGTAGTTGAATAAGGAGGTCGATCTACCCCCCATGAACATGAATGGTCATAAAGTTAAAGTTAAACATCTTAAAGTTGATCAGGTCTAATATGTATATGCTCCATGCTGCTGGATATAAGGTATAAAATGCATCTTAGAAAGCAATGAAACACCAAACACCTAGTTTAGGTTTGATTCTGCTGAATTGAGAAGAATGAGGTACGTAGGTTTAGAGTTAAAAGCAGGTTACAACCCAGTGACGTGACATTCTACCTCAGCATCAAAGCGGGGATCCTGATAGGCATCACTAATGTTCACTGGTAGTCCTGTTGATGCCACCAGCTCTGCAATGCTGTTGTTGATGAGCCAGTCTGAATAGGAAGATTTTTCCATGCTGTCTTTAAAACTAGAAGAAAACAAGCGGTTAGAGGTGATCAAAAGAAACACGATAAAGGAAAAGTGCTGAAACTCATGTTTATTTACTCAGAAGAAGTTTGATTCTCAAATACAGAATTAACTTTGTAATACTCTCCTGCATCTGATCACCAGAGGGGAAAAAAAAAATAAAAATAAAAAAAAAAAAATAAAATAATTTAATTTGTTTTAAGATGGCCACAATTCAGAATCAATCAGAATAAGCTTTATTATCATTGTACCGAAATACATTATTATTATGTTCGTACAGTTGTCCAAAATATGGGCGGAGTGCACGTTGCTGCTACTACTGAAGCGTGGCCACTTATCCTTTTTCAGAATACTTTTTAGAGATCGAAAAAGGGAAAGGCCACAAAGAAAGGATAGTGGCATTACAAAAAAAGATCTCTTCCCATCTTGTCCTTGTCAGGACACAATTTAAGACGTCAAAAAACTCTGCCAGCAAACACATTTATAAACACATTACATATGCATTTGATGGCAAGACAGAGAGATTTGTCCATGAAGCACTTCCAGATAGACCATGGTCCTGATAAGATGTTGGTCAGCCTTCACAAAAGTTGTCGGGGGGGGGGGGGTTGTGAGATAGACTAAGCTTTTCCTTAGTTTACACATACCCCGGGATAAATTTGGTAAGTCGGCCTGCTTTCGAGGTTAAACGGGGGAGTCAGATTCAGATAAGCCACA
>JARVLU010000255.1:19043185-19056029 GCA_031762415.1 Simpsonichthys santanae
AAATACTGCACAGTACGTTTCATAATGAAATAAAACAGTCAATGGGAGGTGTGATGACGTCACTGGGAGGCGTTCGTTAGTCCGAGTTGCCGTAAGTCGGGGGCGCCGTAACTCGAGGACTATCTGTAATCCCTTTATTTCTAATTCTTATAAGTTCCTTTGAAATGGACCATTTTTCTCTTCTGGTTCGCACATCACTAAAAAAATCCCTTCGTATAATGTTTGGCATCATTGCAAATCTTGAAGATTCCCAAATTCCCAATGTCATCACTCCAGACCAATAAAGCAGAATTTTCAAACTAGCACGCTCATGAACAAAACTGGCTAGTTGTTACCAGATTAGGTGATAAATCACCAAATTTTAACAAACTAAGTAACATTTTGAAATTTTAATATGATGAATTTGAAAATAATAATAACTAAATGCTGAAAAATACCTTGTTCTTATGGGGTGCCATTTGTAAAGTTACACAGTCAAAAATTAACAGCAATATTTTGGTTTATTTAACCTTTCATAAGAGAGAAAAAATTGGTTTATTTTTTCAAAGTCATATTTTCACTATACTGTATATTATTCATACATTTATAAATGTCATAGTTCCAAACGAAGTGTTTAATTTACAAGCTAAATAATTAGTTTATAAACTAGATAATTAACTTGCAAGTTAAATATTTAAGTCTGAGCTAAATATTTAGTTAGCAAGTTAAATATTTAGGTTATAAATTAAATGATTTTTTTAAGACTGAAATGTATAGTTTAGAATACAGTACTGTATTTGAAGTGAAGTTCTTTGGAAAGGTTATGAGCATTTATTATCTTACCTGTTGTACATAGCTCTTTGATTAACCTCAGTTTGAGGAAACAGAGTTCAATTCTTACGAGACCGAAGAGCTAACAGTTAATCTGAGTGAAGCCAAGACCAAAGGGACATGCTGATGCCTCAAATTATTTTCTTATGAAAGGCTAAATAAACCAAAATATTGCTGTTGATTTTTGGCTATGTAATTTTACAAACAGCACCCCATACATTCTGACTTATTTTGCCAGCAGAGTTCACATATTTAAAGACAAGGGTTTAAAAAAAAAAATTGTGTTAAAAATACATTTGGTCTGCATTTTACTATTGCACATACTAACTCTACTTTTTTTTATTAAACATTCTTGATTTCACTTCATTTATCTTATTTTGAGTTTTCTTTATTCCCATTTAAATTTTAAATTAGTAGACCTGTGTACCCCTTCTTATTAGTTTATTTTATAAAGTTGATGTTAACATTTTATATGTCCAGTTTCATCAAAAAGCAACGTTTATATAAAATACTGAATATTCTCCCCCAAAGCAGTAAGGATTGTGTTATTTTTACATTAGTTGATATTAATTTATTTTGATCAACTCATGACGTGATGCAGATTTTTTTCAGTTAGACTTTAAATTTATTTTTACAAGTTCAGAACATGGATTTTTTTTTTTAAACAAAAAATATTTAAAGTTTGTTTCTAAGAGCAGCAACAACCACTATCAAATGAACAAATAATAGAAACAACTTTGTTTGTTATTTTAGTGGCCAATGGAGACTTTGCTGGCAGCGCCTTCCGTAACGGGCGTCGCCCCTGCCTGCCGGCCCCCTGCCCCGACACCAGCAATATCAACCTGTGGAACATCTTGAGGAACAACATCGGCAAAGACTTGTCCAAAGTGTCCATGCCAGTGGAGCTCAACGAGCCCCTCAACACCCTGCAGCGTATGTGTGAAGAGCTGGAGTACAGCGAGCTGCTGGACAAGGCTGCTGAGACCGAGGATCCCTTTGAACGCATGGTGAAGAAGCCCACATCGACTGTGTTAAATCTAAAGTTAATCATGACCATCGTCCACCTTAGCTTTTTACAGAACATTTGTGACTAAATGTTTTCTAACGAGACAGTTAATTCTCTCCCGTTTCGGCTGTTTTGGCGACAGGTGCTTGTTGCTGCTTTTGCCGTCTCAGGCTACTCAAGCACCTATTACAGAGCAGGAAGTAAGCCATTCAACCCGCTGCTTGGAGAGACTTATGAATGTATCCGGGAGGATAAGGGCTTCTGTTTTTTCTCTGAGCAGGTATGTCCGTTTGTATAGTTGGCAGAAATGTTCACTGGATGTTTAACGTCTTAGTATTTAAGATTGTGAACCAGATTGTTGAAATACTTTTAAATTAACAAACATTACCAGCCTTTTTGACAAATGTGTTTTATTTTATGTTGCATCATGAAAAGTTTTTTTTAAGACTGAAATGCATAGTTTAGATTAGAATATTTGAAGTGAAGTTCTTTGGAAAGGTTATGAACATTTATTATCTTACCTGTTGTACATAGCTCTTTGATTAACCTCAGTTTGAGGAAACAGAGTTCAATTCTTACGAGACCGAAGAGCTAACAGTTATTCTGAGTGAAGCCAAGACCAAAGGGATGTGCTGATGCTTTTACCACTCGTGCTGCGCTTGGGTCAAAATGACCCTCTGGTCCTCGTGTGTCGATCTGACCCTATAGGAGGGATAAACAACTTCAACCCAAAGATTTCAAAGCAGTTTATGCAACACTTTTCAGCATTCCAGTTTGGTCTTGTTTCCACTTCGACCTTGGGCAGTATTTTGTTTTCAGACGGCCAAATCAGGTTATTTAAAGCATTCAAAGGGCTGCCTGATGAATTTAGATAGTGTTTTTTTTTTTTCAGCCATAATCTGAAAGACATTTCCAGGTGTTTTGCTTCCATTTCTTATTTAGGGCCATTTCGTACTTAGGGCAGCAGTGGCTGAGTGGTTAGAGTAGTCGTCCTCCAATGCAAGAGTTGGGGGGTTCGATTCCACCAGCAGTCACATGCCAAACTGTCCCTGGGCAAGACACTGAACCCCTCATTGTCTCCAATGTGTGTCCTATCAGTGCATGAATGTAATAAAGCACTGATTAGTCTTTGTATCTAGCAGAGTGCTGTATGAATGGGTAAATGAGGGCACAGATTTTGTTGTAAAGCGCTTCGAGTACCTTGATAAGAGAGAAAGGTGCTATGTAAGAACAGTCCATTTACCATTTATTTGGAGAAGTTGCAGCATATTTAGTATGCACTGTCAAATAATGTATCTCTGATACCCTCCAGGAGTAAAAGACACGTATGCCCTGTAAACTGGCTGTTGTGACCAAATACATGTTAATGAAAAGAACATTGCATGTTTGCTTTTTTTTTTTTTTTATTTTTTTTTTTTTTTTGGGAGTCTTTAAGGTTCAGTCTAGTTCTGAAATTATAAACAATGACACCAGGCAAAGCAAAAGCTATGGCCTATATCTTAATCAAAGTTTTAGATGTATGTGTCCAAGATGTTTAATTTAGACTTCCTTAAGTGTCATTAATAAAGTGTGGGTTTCCATTAACTTCTTTTATTATTCACCTTCATTTAATCAGGCAACTACCCTTGAAATCATAGATATCTTCTGCAAGGGCAGCTTGGGCCTGAAGGCAGCCTAACCAGTGGAGGTTAGTCCTGTGGGAGGAAACAAGAGCGCCCATGCAAACATGAGGAGACGAGGCAAATGCCACACAGAAAGACCCCAGGCTCAACCTGAGGATTAGTTCCACTTATTCTTAAGTCCATCCATCTATTATCTCTACCTGCTTCTTCCTTTTTGGGTCACATGGGTCACTAGTGTCCATATCCAGCCATCACTGTGTGAGAGGTGGAGGACATGCTGTCCAGGTTGCTGGGGGCTGAATAGGATTGGCCAAGGGCCACTTTTAGCTCTTGGGCCACATGTAGCCTATGTGTGGACTAGCCATTAACTTGTCAGTCTGGTCAGAAGTAAACTCTATTTTTCTGAACCACTTCTGAACCCCGTTTCAAAAAATTTGAACTATCACTTTAAAAGAAAATCTGGGAGGGAAATAAAGGACAGGAACCACCTGTTGCCCTGAAAAACGTATTTCTTGTAACTTCTGCAACAGTATAAATAATTGGAACGAGACCAAAATTAAAGTAAAACCGAAATTTGCCGTCTTGTCGGTTCAGTGCAGCGCTGTCAGATTTTTGTTTGATCTTTTCTCAAAGGTGAGCCACCACCCTCCCATCTCCGCCTGCCACTGCGAGTCGAAGAACTTCACCTTCTGGCAAGGTAGATCATCTGACTAATTAATGAGTGGCTTTTCACTGGGGAGCTCCAGCTCTGTGAATATGAGAGAGCAAGGCTCAATTAAGCTTTTTTTTAACATCCAGAAACTTTATTATAGAATAAACTACAGTATAAAGGAAATTTGAGACAAAGTGCATTATTTTCCTTATTTTTGATTTTTGTTGTTGTTTTCTTTTCTAGATGTAAGATGGAAAAACAAATTCTGGGGCAAGTCAATGGAAATTTTACCTATTGGATCTGTGAATCTCACAATTCCCAGGTAACGTCCAATCTGTTTCCTTGTGCAGGGATTAAAAGCAGTGCACGTTTTGTTCTTGTGGAAGCAGTGCCCGGTTATCTCAGCCAGCAGGTCGTTGGGTTTATTTTAATTAACATCTCGGTTCTTTCAGCTGCGTTCATGTCAACATCCAAAGTCTAATTAGGGCGGGAGCACATCTTTAATTTCTGAAAAATACGTGAGCTTCAGAGTCATTAAATCAGCCACTGCAGCTTTTAATATGAAAATATCAAATCAATAGAACAAACAAACATATTTCTATGACAAACCAGTCAGTCGTTACAAATAATGAAATTAAAATTTTTATATTCCGTTTTATAGCAAATGCCTTCATCAATATGGAATTAGAGATAACATTTTTATTAAATTGTTTACTTGTTTAGTTTAATAAAAGGAAAAAAATACTTTTATAGCCTATTATATCTGCTGCAGATTTAATTCATAAAAAAAAAATGAATGAGCAGCTGACCCAGGAATTGAGTGCAGTTGTGCATTTATTATTTATTTTCCTGTTTTTATTCCGACCTGTGTTGTGTTATTGCATCGTTTAGGTTTGGCGATCACTACGAATGGAACAAAGTCACCACCTGCGTTCACAACATCCTCAGTGGACGACGGTGGATCGAACATTACGGCGAGATCACCATCAGGAACCTAAAGAGCAGCGCTTGTCTCTGTAAACTCACTTTTATCAAGGTATGGGCTGAGATGTCATTCAAACACATACATCTACTGGTATTTACGTAAAATTCACTTGGTGAAGTACATCCAGACTAGGGATGCACAATATTATCGGTATGGTATCGTATCGGCTGGTATTAGTGATAAAGTTAAATATTGGACATCGGCCATTCCATTGAAATAACTCACCAAAATAAAATGCGCTATTTTTTTTAAATGTTTATATAGTGTTGCATCATTTTCAGCCCCCTTTTTGGCTTTTGCATTTGGTAGCAGGCCAAACTAACAAAGATCATGCAGAATAATGTATTCTAATTCCATGGCAAAGAAAGCTATGTAGTCTCTGTAAGTGGGTTTAGAGAAAAATAGTGGTATTGGTATTGGTTATCGGACAAATAAGTTTTAACATATCGGAGTATCGGATATCGGCCAAAAATCCGATATTGTGCATCCCCAGACTGAGAGTTATTGTGTTTCAGGGGAACTACTGGAGCTCGAATGTGAACGAGGTTCAGGGGTTTGTGATGGACCAAGAGGGGAAGGTGGCTGTTTACCACAGGCTGTTTGGAAAATGGCACGAGGGTCTTTACTGTGGCGTCCCACCGTCAGCTAAGTGTGTCTGGAGGCCAGGTAGGCGTTTGCTCTTCACCCTGTCTCACAGCTGGATTTTACTTACCGTACTCGTTTTAACGGCTCAGTTTTTGAGCTAAAGGAGGATTTACGTGTTTTTCCCCGTCAGGTTCCATGCCCACAGACTACGAGCTGTACTACGGCTTCACCAGATTCGCCATCGAACTGAACGAGCTCTGCCCTGAGCTGAAGGACGTCCTGCCGCGCACAGATGCTCGATTCAGACCCGATCAAAGGTGCTCTTACGTGTGTTAGCAAAAAATAATTTAAACCAGTGGACACATTTTAATAAAACTTTCAGAAAGTGAATAACCTTTGGAGTCAGCCCAATTCAAGATGGCTGCTACAACTAGACGTAGTCAGTCAGTTTTAAAGATATTGAACTCAAACTTGGTGGGTAGTAACTGACAGTTGTCCCCACTGCGTAGTCCGAGTGCTAATAATTTGCACATGCTAAGTTTAAAACTTAAGCTTATGAGTTGTTGGTTTAAGCTCTGTTTTTTTCTGGTACAGGTATCTGGAGGAAGGGAACTTGGAGATGGCATCATCAGAGAAGCAGCGCATCGAGGACGCGCAGAGGGCCAGGAGGAAGTGGAACGAGGAGAACAACATCAAGCACGAACCACGCTTCTTCAAGTAAGAGGCAGAAGCACATCTTTCAGCCACGTCAAATTTATTTTGTAGACTAGAACTACCAGTGGTAGTGAAAAGTAGTGAAACAGCAGCGCTTCTTCTTCTGTGGTGCTATATTTTAAACACTGAATGAAACATTTTGCCATGACTGAATAAGCACTCAAGCCCGGTGTCGTCAGACAAATGTACTGTAGTTGCTTCTGCAACGCTTTATCCCATCGATGGCGCTAAACTCTTAAAATGTGTGTAAACAGAAGACAGAAGCTGGTAATAACCAAATGGTACTGTTCAGGTTGCCATGGTGATGCAACAATCTGTCTCTCGCTCAAAATTAACTCAGATTGTGTTCTTGAAACTTGCTTCTGGGGGGGGAAGAAAATTGTACCTCCTTTTGTCGTGGGTTTGTCACCATGAGCCTCAGTGTTTTCTATTTTTGGTAGAAAAAACTGTGGATATTAGAGGGAGTTTAAAAAGTCGGCCATTTTGGCTTGTTAAGAAGAAAATTAAGAGCGCTGCTGCAGTTTGAAGTGATTGTTCTTTGAAAAACTGTTTAGCTTGAATATCTGTGACTTATTATTATTATTTTAAACTTTAAATATAAAACAATGTTGACCTGAGAAAAATCACAGCAATCGCTTTTAGTCTGAGCTAAAGCTGTCATTTCTAACCCAAACCCGGAGCTGGGTCCGGCCCTAGACCATAATAATATGCTTAATGGGTGGGCTGGGCCGGTGTTGGGCTTTTGATTGCATTAGCAGACACATGCGACTGATGATCCAATTATATGGCAATTATATGGGGGTGGGGGGGGGGGGGGTTTGGACCTTTATTTACTGTTAATTCGTCTGTCCGGGTGCGATTCGGAAATGATGGCTACAGGCTGGGGCCAGATCAGGTTGGATTATTTGGTCCCAAATGCAACTCTTAATCTGAACAGTGATTAAATGATGGTATGGATCAAATGAGACTGTGGGTAAATCGTTAATCCCATCAGTAAGAGAGGAAAACAAAAATACAAGAAACGTACGAATGTGCTGAATTTATTGTTGTTGTTTTGTGGATAAAATGCTGCAAAAAGAAAACTTCACTTAATGTTTACAGGATGTTCAAATTACAAGTTCTAGGTCTGTGTAGGTGTAGAGTTAATCTTTACACCTACACAGTCAATAAAACAAAGTTAGCTCAAGATGAAGTCACAAACATGCAATCAGCCAAGTACTTTGGGTTTTATTCCACCAAATAGAATTTTCCTCAATAAAGCAAATATTTTTGTTTCTTTTATTTACCGGTAATTGATTTAATTACCGAGACAATATACGAGAATAAAATCTCTGTACCACCGTAGTAGTTTATGCCTGGATGTTCACTGGCATCCTTTTTTTTTTTTTTAATCATTTATTTGTGTGTTTCTCCAGGAAAGCGGTGGACGCCAATCACAGGGAGAGGTGGGTATCCAACAACACGTACTGGGACCTCCGAAAGAACCCCGGCTTCATCAACATGGAGGAAACGGTGAATCTGTGGTAGCACATAGATCTCCATGTCCATCCCTGCAGAGGAGAAAACTGTCACCTATGCACAGTAGGGTGTCAACAGAAACACGCTGCATAGTCTGTGTGCAAGGAAATAACAACAACAACAAAAAAAAAAGATGATGACAAACTGCAGAGCTGAGGGTTGACCTGAAGCCCCACGAGCCTGTTGTGGTTGTAAGGAGCTCCCGTGTGGACACCAGTCCTTGGTAACCTCCTGCAGGATCTCCTTCATTGTGCTTGTCGAAGCAGGGTTGTCAAGACAACGATCTTCCTACTCCCACGTAGATCTTTGCTCGGCTTTTTTGACTTTCGAATTTGTCCTTGCCTTAAAAAATAATAACAATTAAAAAAGACCCCATCCACGTCACAGGAATAAGCGACTTTGTGTTGAAGCCATTTCATTCCTGACAGCTGTTTGGTTAGATTAAATCTAAGATGTAGATATTCTACAATACCGTGCATGTTTAGAGAGCAGCTTTCAGTGGCATAATGCCATATTTACTATATCATCAAATATTGTAGAAAAAAAAAGAAGTATTTTTATAAAAAAAAAATATTGTGTGGAAAAAGAATAATTCTTTGAATTGGCAGATTTTATTTATTTTTGCTGTTTAATACTGTTAAAACTGAGATAGCAGTACATTCTTCTGGGACACAGCTTATTTTAGGTCAGAGTAGAGGATTGTATTTTTAATGAGCAGCTAAATTAAATGGGAACCCTGTTGTGAACAGGCACAGATCTGTTTCGTAGCGTCAGGTAATCAACTCTAAGGTTCTGATTAGATACACAGTGTGCTATGAGCAAGCATCAAGTACGTGTTGTCCCTTTTGAATGTGGTGCAAAGAAATGTGAAAAAGAAAAAACTGTCAGACAAAGATGGAGAAAGAATGTCATGCAAAGCTCACTGATACACTTTGGGATGTTGACCTTCATAAATGGAACTATGTTAGAAGTAAAGAAGTAGATAAAATATTTTAAAAATGTCTTGTCAAGAAACGCTTCCATACAGTATATTAAGATGCAAATACATACATGACACAATGAAAAGTATTCAATTAAAGGTACTCATTGGAAGCTATGAATGTAAACATGCAAAGGGTTTTCTGAACTATATCAAATGTTGCAGTTTAAAACCAGTAGTTTCTTGATATACCAGTATACAGTTCTAAAATGGGCTTTGTTGACATTGAGTGTGGGTTGACGCTTAACATAAACAAAGTACTTTTATCTGTATACTTTACTCGGCAGATATGAGTATGATTTCGTACCAATACATCAAAGTTGTTGGGCTTCTCAATTTTACAAGGACGTCTCTATTGTTGCCCTATTTTCTGTCACTCCAGTTGTTTTCATAAACAAAAGCAGCTGGTAGTTGGCATCCATCTTTAAATTTTGTTGACATAATTCAGTTTAAGGACATTTTGACCATTAATATCACAGGGAAAAAAAGGTGTGGATTTGTTTATTTATTGTATTCATAATACTGCAATGAGTAACTTTAAAATTATGTGATTTTCCATCACAAATAGTGTCATGAAATTCCAAAAATCATAAATCATCAAAGGCATTTTCTCCTAATTTGTTTCCTGGGTTCAACAACCAAAATGTTTTCATTTATAAAAGCTGCAGATCTAAAACCAGCAATGGTTTGGTGTTTATCTTGATCAGTTTTATTTGTTTATTGATCATTTTACCAAACTTGTGAATTATTGAAGAGATTATTTCATCCCTCAGACATCAGTGAACACTCTGTGCTTAATGAAGCACCAGAGGCACCTACAGGTTGTGGCGTAAAATGCAGAAGTTAGGATGCAAATTGAAGTCTTTTATTTTTTACAACCAAACTGACTCATTCAGTAAGATTTACTGAACAAACATTGTGTTTTATTCCCCAGAGAATTTACTGCTATGTTGTTTACGTCTGCAACGGTTTTATATTTACTGCAAAGCAGCTAAGCTTTAAAGACCTACCCAGTGCTCTCCTTTTTCTTAAACCATCCTCAAAACATGGTAGTAGACATGAGGCACATTTAAACTGGATCGCTTTCTGACCTGCAGGTTGAGGATGTATGAATATGTAAAAGAAAATTGTGAAGTGATTCCATTCTGTGTGTGTGCACGGTTCACACAGTACTGAAGATTATAAACCAAAAGTGTCGATCTGCTTTGCAACCGGGTTATTTTTCTCCCCACAGATCTCAAAGTCATCACTCCAACTCATCAGCGTCATTTTCACTCACTGTGCCTTAATCCATTTATTAATGCATCACAAACGCATGACTGAACCATGCCGAGAAGGTATGCCATTAGAAGAAAATAAAATAAAAGAATATCCACATACTCTCCACCTGCCTGCATACAATCACGTCCACTGAGGATTGACCCGTGCAAAAAGATTTTTTGACCTTAGATGAGTTTTATTTGACTAACGTGCTTGTGGAGTTAAAAGTTTGCCTTCGCTGCCCTGATCCAGAGAAAACAAAACAGTGTTGTCTGTGGAGGTCGGGGCAGAGCTTGGAAAAGAGTCAGAATGTAGTGGAAGTAAAAATAAAAAAATAAAAACTCGAGCTTTCTTCATCCATTGTTCCACCTGCATGTCTACACAGCTTAGCTTGCCAATGAATGTTTGTGATGCCTTACAAGGTTTTTTGTTGTTATTGTCTCAATTGGACATTTTTTTTTTCCATTTGGACTGAAGTGTATCACGAAGCAAGACATCAGCTCAGATCTATTTCTTAATGGGTATCTTCTAAAGTGCAATTTTAACAAAGTACATATCTTTCCATGAACACTGTACACTGCTGCTACATAGTGCTTGTTCTAATAAAACCACAAAACTCAACTGACGAGCTTGTGTGCTTTACATGTTTCATTTCAATTCAGTTTATTTATACAGTGCCAAATCACAACAGGAGTTGTCTCAGGGCACTGTGCAAAAACGTTCACTTACCTGTACATACAAACCAGTAGTAAAGTTCTCGATCTAAAGAAGCCAGCGTTGAATCTTCACTTCATCACAGTCTCCCATCCTGAGCGAGCACAAAGGCAACAGTGGAAAGGAAAAAAACTCCCTTTTAACAGGAAGAAACCTCCAGCAGAACCAGGCTCAGGACTTGGACTGGCTGGGTTTGAGAAGAACAGGAAGCAGTAACAAATGAACACAGAATGGCAGGTCCAGATGTAGGTACAGGAAGTAGGACAAAACACATGTCAAGGATAGAAAATAATTACAAATACAATAGGTTGAGTAAGTAAAGACATCAGAGTTAAGAAATGTGGTCAGTTTGTCTTCCAGCAGCCCTAGAGCAGCATAAGGGATAGCTCAGGAAGCCCAAGCTGATCCTAACTATAGGATTTATCATAAAGGAGACTTAAGCCCAGTCTTAAAAGTGGACAATGTGTCAGCCTCACGGACAGAAACTGGACATTGGTTCCACAAGAGATGAGCCTGATACATGAAAGCTCTGCCTTCCATTCTGCTTTTGGAAACTTTAGAAACCACAAGTAAACCCGCAAAGGATGTTGGTTGTTGAATGCTGAAAAGGAAAATCTGCTGTCAAAAATGCTTTTGTTTCAACTGATCACGAAAAGAAGAAAAGTCTTCAGCATTTGGTCTAATAAGCACCACCTTGTATCACTATTATTAACCATGGTGATGTAAAATTAAAACGTTACCTCCTAGAAATTATCTGATCAATACCAAATGAAGTATCGCCTCTAGGCTTTTAGTGTTTTTGTGCATGAATACTCATGTGCCGTTTAGATTAGTAAGTGAAACACAGCAGAGCCCCACAAACATAAATGAGACATATTTAAAATTCACTGTATTAGTTGTAAAAATGTACTTTTTGTTTTACATTTATAAAACTCAGTGATTTCAAGTTTATAGCTACACATGCCACTTTCTCACAAGTAAAAATGTATTAGAAAATATAGGAGTATCACTTTGTGTTGATGCGGTCCCTAAATTAGGGAGCATTGAAAAACTTTAAACATTGTCTGGCCCAACATTATTAAACACAAATCCATGATATACTGTAGTGAATTGGGGTGGTTAGGGTTTAAACCTTTTGGCCCACAGGGGGCGAGACTGAACACTCAAAGCTCCAGAAATAATTTCCCAGCAGATATGGAAGAAAAGCTTCATCTGACCTCAACCCACAGCTTATATGTGGAGCTCCAAGACAGCAAACTGCAACAATATAATAATCCATACCAAATATAAGAAAGTTGCAGGGAACACTTCAGATTTAAACATGTATTCATCATTACTTCAAAACTCATCAAAACAAATCACTTCTTTCAAAAGAAATCACAAAATCAATCATTTTGCTCCATTAAATTCATTAAATTTTAAAAATATGGTTTTACTTATAAGAAGCTAGAGGTTGTAGCCTGATAAACTGAAGTATGTTTGGTGAAGGTTTATTAATTAACCGTGAAACTAAACAGCAGCAATCTCAACACAACCACAAACAGAAAACGTTGTGAATTTTTCATTCAACATTTATTTAGGCAGGTTCATCCCATTGATATTGAGCCTCGAGGACTCATTTACAAGAGAGACCATGGTTTCAACAAAGAATAATGAAAACAGCGACAACAATAGACAATCAGAAGAGAGGCGTACAGATTTTTTATTTTTTAACAAGTTAAGAAAATGTGTCAAAGTAGCAAAACAGCTAGATTATAAGGCAAATGTAGAAAGCTAAAAACTGGAACATCTGCATTTGTTTTTGCCAGGAGTCCAACAGATTCTTAAAGCCACTTAGAGACGTCAAGGTCGAGAGCTTCTGATCTTTTTGTAAGATATTCCAGGAAACAGTAGCAGAGTAGGAGAAGGCCGTTTTACCAAGCTCAGTCCTCACTGAGGGAACACTGCAGGTAATAATGTCCTGAGAGCGCACGCTGTAGCTGCACTCACGCAGAGACAT
>JARVLU010000255.1:19097509-19109922 GCA_031762415.1 Simpsonichthys santanae
CCCCCCCCCCCCCCCCCCCCCCCCCCCCCCCCCCCCCCCCCCCCCCCCCCCCCCAGTGAAGATCACCAGAGTTGAGCCTTTTGTCATCCAGTGTCTTCAGTAGAAAAAGAGAGACACGAAGAAACGATAAAGCCGATAAATAAAAATAATGTTGATAATTTTCATTGATCACACAATCAATTGATTTATTGTTTATTGTGACAGGCCTATTTATGACAGCTGTATTCAGTGAGGAAGAGGTGTGAACATCTGACCTTAGTTGGCCTGTTAAACAGACACGAGCCTCCACCTTTGAGGAGGAACTCCTTGTAGTCAGAGATGCTGCATTTGGAGAATTTCTGCGGGTGTTGGACACTGCAGTAGGACAGAACATAAAACAAGGCAGTAAAAATGAGTTCATGGATCTGCATAAAAATGTTAATCCTCTTATTGTCCTTTGTGCTTCATGCTTTTTATTTATCGATGTTGAACACAGCAGCAAATTTTAAAGTATTACAGAATAGTGAAAACGTAGGGCACTCATTGAAATAGTTTATTAAATGAAACCTGATAGAGACACTTGTAAACTATTAGCTTGGTCACGCTCATATGGTCTGTGTCGTAAGAAGACAGTTTTGATCGTGAGCTTGCATCTGGTTGTATATCAGCACGGTTTCTTTGCAGATGTGCAGCTGCACGCTCAGTTGTTTGGCTTTAAAAATGTGGCTTTAATTATTTTAACACCACGTGAAATTTCTTGAAAGAACTTCAAAAGGTGGACTCATCTGCAGTAAATTATGCCCATTTAAATGGTCTAACCCAAAAGATGGGATTCAGTGACGGACATTTTTCATAAGGTAAAACAAACAGAAGTATATTTTAAACACAAAGGGTGTGCTTGCTGTTTCATTATTTTCCCACATTCCCCTCTCTTTTGTGTTTGCACGTTTGTGTTTGTTGGACTTTACCCCGTGTCCTCCATGATGCAGCCCGTCCACAAGCTAGCACAGCCACATTCTTCTGCAAGAGGAGAGCAGAACAAACACTGGTTTGGAAAAGAGGCAGTGGATCAAGTGCCAGCTATCGACGGCATTCTGCTGAGTAGCCAAGAAATCTTCCGCCCTGGACTTATTTATTTAATTTTTTGTCACACGTGCAAACTAAGCCTGAAGCAGCTTTTGGGAGTTGCTTTGCTGACATGTTTTTAAGCTATCATTTTCTAACTTGTCGGGTGTTTTATGACCCCGCGTCCTTGAGGATACTAATCCTAAACCTGCTGGAAGATTTTGGAATAAATGTTCAAGACAATCGATCTGTTTCTCTTGTCATCCTGTGAACCAAAAGAACCATTTTGCTCAGATTCAAAAATTAAAACGTGCACCCTCTGCTGTTTTTCCTTACAGGCACAGACACGCACACATTTCAGCTCGATGAGTGCATTTGTTAAAGGCAGAGCTGCACCAGTTGCACATAAACCTTAACCTCGCCACATTCTACCTCCGTGCTTTATACACAAAAATCAATGTGCCACAGAAGTGCAGCGCAATTCTTAACGTGCACTCGGAACGCTAAGTGACTGTGCAAGATCTGGTTTTAAAACATCACCAAGAGCTGTTAGAATAAACTGCTCATGTCTGTTAGCAAAATACCATGAACCGCTGGATGGACTTTAACGAAGCTCTCAGAAAGAAATCACTGGGTGCACATCTAGAACTAATTGATCTTTGGGGCCAACGCAGCTCAGTTCACCTTAGAAAACACAAAAATGGATGAAACTCAGAAAGTTTTACAGCTGAGAGTCACTCACGACACATTTCAGAGTCCAAACAGATTGAAAAAAAAAATCTTATATCATGTGATTGTGCATAAAGTTAATTTCAATATTTGTTGCCAAAATTATATAAAATTTCCATCCATCCATAATCTTTTACCCACTTCTTCCATTTTGGGTCACGGGGTACATAAAACGTCAACATAAGACCAACTGTTTGAAATTTCTTGCATGAATTTACTCAAAGAATACATTTATTTTATTAATTATTTCATGTTTAGGCCAAGTGGAACATACATCCAGATCGTATATGGCCCACAGGCCTCCATGTTGATGATCTGTTTCCAAACGGCCATAACAAATATCTGACCCCGATCCACCTGTCGCTGCTACCACTTTTAGCTGTGAGTTAACAAAATGTGCTAGTTCATACTTCTCTTGGCTGCAGGGTCCCACTGAATCCCCAGGTTCTGAGCAAGGCTCTGGGACACAGACACTACCATGGCTGGGGTGGAGCCGTACTGTGGACACGACAGAGACCACAGATTATTTACCTGCAGCGAAACGTATCGTCACGCTGCAAATATAACAGTAAATCTGACCTCGTTGACCCCCACGCCTCGGCTCACAGAGCACAGGCCTCCGAAGTACGCAGCGCTGCTTGTGCGGTAGTGAAAGGTGGCGTTTCTGCAAGGAAGATGCACTAAAGTTAAAAAATAACACTGCGTGTAAAAGTATTAACCACAGTTCATGTCTGATTGGCAAAGATGTCAGCACAATGACAACAAAACAGTGTTGTGAGTAAAGAGTTGTCCTCAATGCAAAGGAAGTACAACAAATTATCTACAAAGGGGAAAATATTCGTCTGGGGCACCTCATATAAATCAACTAAATTAAATTAACTAAGCGTTCAAGGTTTATATGGGTATCATACACGCACAAGTGCACTGAGATTATGCTTTAACCCAGCAGGTTTTACATTTTTAACAATCACATGAAATCAAAGTGCAACAAAGCGAGGAGCCTACGAGAGGAGCTGCACGGAGTCGGCATGCTGTTTGATGCTCTGCTGTCGATACTTGGAGAAATCTCGCAGCATCTCCAGCGGCTTCATGCTGATGGGGATCTGATCCTTGTCAGTCCAGATCTCTAAAGCAACGAGCACCACACGCGTGTGCAGCTGGTCCTTGAAGATCTGCCATTGAACAGAAGCAACAAAAGACACGGCGAAAGAGAGAAAGTGAGAAAACAACAGGCGCACGCACTGAGGTGGACATTTGAAGGGATGCAGGACTTTTGGAACCGGTGGGAAAATAACAAGAAGATGCATAAAGCAGAACCTCATCCTGCTTGTGATGCCATGATGGAAGAACTGCGCTGATACAAAGTAAAGGTCTAAAGTTTTATAGGTGAACTTTTAACATGCAGATTAAGATGCTGCGAAATGACAACGGAGGAATGCAAAGATCTATTGAAACATCAGTGAAGAAAATAGAATGATGAAAAATATACTCACACCATCCACAAGGTTCACCACCGACTTAGCAAAATTTCTTGTGTGCTGCTTGTTTTTGTGTCGTTTATACTGCAGACAGAAAAAACAAAGTAAAAAAAAAAAAAGGTTAACAGAGATGAAGGAGACGTCTTCATGATGCTCACCTGACGTGCATCATGAGAAGCTGTTTAACTACACTGCTCCCTCTTGTGGGAAAAAACAAAACAAAACAAGACTGAAATATTAAAGAGATGCATGCATTTCATGACATTTAATCTTTATTAACGTTTCCTGTCGCAGGCCAGTTAGGATCGCTGCTTCCAGACGGGGGACTCTTAAAGAAATGGTGACGCTTATACAGTTTATATTACTGATTTTTTATTTCCTCACATTTTCAATAGATGTTTGCTTTTTCAAACTTTTTGTGTTCCCTTTTAATGTTTTACTTGGTTCAGATGGCTCAGGAGCTGAGCCTTTGAACAGGTTTCTGCCTGGACAATTATAAAACTGTCTCTTCTTGTTCTTGATTTGGTGACGATGGGAGTTTGCAGAAACCTTGCACATAATCCATCTGTTCCGCTGGACACCTTTATAAAAGTTCAAGATTATTGTGATTGGTTAAAAAAAATCAATGAGATGTTTTCCCATTCCAAAAGGACAATTAGATTATTTTACAGTGTTGACAAAATGCTGTGACATGTCTTTTAGCAAAATATCTTGTGAATCAGTGGACAGATTTGAATGAAACTTTCAGGAAGTAAACTTTGACCTTACATCTACAAGTGAATAACTTTTGGATCACACCAGATTCAAGGTGACCACCACAGCTAACTGACTTTAGCAAACGCAAAAATGGCTATAACTCGCACAATTTTAGAGACACTGAGCTAAAGTTTGGTGTGTTGGTAACAGAGCTGTCCTTATCACATATTGTACACCATGAGCTAATGCTCTTTGCTTAAAACTTTAGCGTGCAAGGCCGTGGAAATGTTAAGTTTCACAATAACAGATTTTTAGTGGCACATTTTTGCACAACATTTTGTTTATTTCTAAGAATCAAAAAGTGCCTTCTTTCTGAATGTCGTGACTGGTCAGGATAATATGTACACTTGTGATTTCTATTGCAGATCAACAGTTAAAGACAATAAAAGATGTAAAAACAGATGTTTAAGTGGTTGCATGCAGAAGAACACACACCATACTGTGGTCTGTGACAATCATGACTTCCAAGTACTTCATCTCCTCAAATACGCTGCGGGGCATCTGCAAAAACAAAACGGCAATGACGTGAAAATTCAAACCATGTCATTTGAGGGCACAGCCCTACCGCTGCTTCGACCAGTTGCAGACGAAATTCATGACTAAACACGAGGGAGGGCGAAGTAGCAGTGTTGCGTAAATTCAGAGGGAGGTTACGATGGAGACCTACTGCTCGCTTTTTCCTGCGCTTCAGCCAGGACAGCTCATCGAGTTCCGAGAGCAGCTGTTCGTCATCCTCTGCAAATACACACACAAAGCAACACATTAAAAACAGGCTCAGAGTCTCAGGGTGTGGAGGTTGTGAGAGTTATGTAGGACCGCAGTAACGCAGAGTTTACCGTGCTCCTCTGAATCATTGTTCAACAGAGTGGAAGCTGCTCTTCTTAGCTTGTGAGGCCTTGCAGCTGTGTCCTGCAGGAGGGAAACATGCTTAAAGCTCAGAGGTAAACGTGAACAAGCAGGAAAAGCCAGAGTTTTACTGCACATCGTTAAAAATGATCAGAGCGAGAGCTCACTATAGAGACTATTTTAGAAACAACACATAATAAAAAAAGCAAAAAGATATTAAATTATTGTGAATTACATATACTGGAACAAGATTTTGTTGCACAGCCCAACTCCAAGAGTGTGTAAAATGCAAATAAAATGGAAATCCAAGGGTTTTCAAATCTAACAAGGCCATCATTTATTTGCAATGATACAAATACTGTATATCAAATAATTGGATTTTTTTTTTAAGGAAAAAATGAAGTGATGTTGAATTTTCTGGCAGCAACACATCTAAAACAATTGGGACAGGGGTGACACAACTTTACACAAGGATGTAAAACTAAATGGTACAAATCAGAAACAACTGGCGGAGCATGTTGCAACTTTTCAGATTAAGTGGCAACAGGTGAATTAATAGGACTGGGTACAAAAAGAGCCTTTTAGAAAGGCTGAATCTATCAGAAGTAAAGATGGGCAAAGGTTCACCAGTTTCCAAACACATTGCAGACCACAAACACTGTCTAAAAATAGTGAAACAATTTCAGAATCATGTTAATCAATGGAAATTTAGAAAGATTTTAAATAATTCCCTTATCTAAAGATCATAATATTGTCAAAAGGTAAGAAATCTCTGTGATCAAAGGACAAGCCTGAACGCCAATATAGGATGCTGGTCATCTTTGTCAACTCTGGCAGTACTGTAGTAAAAACAGGGCTCATTCTGTAATGGACATGACTGCATGGGGAACACTTCCACACATCAGTATCTGTAAACACAGTCCATCCATCCACTAGCTAAAGCTCTATCGTGCAAAGAAGAAGCCATATGTGAAGACTATTCAGAAGAGGAGCCATTTGGCCTGCTATCAACACACAGCTCTAAAGCATCCTGATGGTACATTTGTGTCTCTGGCCTATGCAACTTGTACATCTTGAAAGGCACAATCAATGCAGAAAAGTGCATATAGTGTAGGTTTTAAAACAATATATGCTCCAATCCAGATGTCATCTCTTTCAGGGAAAGCCTTGCCCATTTCAGCAAGACACTGCTAAGCTGCCCACTCCTTCCATTACAGCAGCATGGCTTCATAGCAATAGTCCAGGTTTCTGTTTTACTGAGCTAAAACAAATTAATAATTGTGTCACACTATTACTGGGCAGCTAATAGCAGAGCTCTACTATTCTGGTTGGACAAGCTAAGCTAAGCTAAGCTAAGATAAGATAAGATAAGATAAGAAAAGATAAGATAGAACTTTAAATTGGTGAAGGACGCCAATTGGGTGGCTTTGGAGAGGACCTTAATTAGATCCAGCTCCCCCTCTGCATTACTCTGCTCTCAGCTGCCCTTTAAACAATCAGTATCAACCTACACTTCTAACCCAATTGTGATCCGGATGGTTAAGATCTGGAATCAGTTCAGGAGGGCATTTAACTCTGCAGAGTTACTTTTTCTGGCACCTGTGTCAAATACAGTAATCATATGTTTACTCCCTCAGTAGCTGATACAGCTTTTGATGCCTGGGTCTTGAGGGGAGTGCATTCACTGTGTGATCTCTATGTTGATGATAAATTTGCCTCTTTTGAAAGTGAGACATTTTGTGAGGTCTAACTCTGATTGTTTGTCTGATTGTACCCCTCTAAACATAAAGCTTTTGGAATGAAGGTCTGATATGAAGGGGGGCTCTTGGCAAAATGTATACACGGCTCAGTTCATATGAGTCCAGTTTGGACTCCCTTAAACTGAAATGGGAAACAGACTTGGATGAATACATATCTGACTCAATCTGGAGAAGGATCAATAAGAACATTTACTCATCCTCAATCTGCCTGAGACACACTGTAATTCAATTCAAGATGGTGCACTGTCTGCACTGCTCCAAAGACAAGCTGTCCAAGATCAAAGCAAACCTGGACCCTGCATGTAATCGTTATAAACAAACTCCAGCTACACTCTTGCATACATTCTGGACCTGTCCCAAACTGTGGACCTTTTGGCAATTATTTCTGACACCTTCTCTGTGATATGTTGGAAAACTGTATACCCAGTACTATTCATTACACTGTTTGGGATGGTCCCTGTGGATACATCCTTCTGCAAGTATGAGAAGGATGTGATTGCTTTTGGCTCTCTTCTGGCCAGGAGGTTAATTTTGTGCAATTGGAAGGACCCACTCCCCCCAGTATATGAGCACTAGATAAGGGAAGTGATGTACTGTATTTATTTTGAAAAAATAAATAAATAAATAAATAAATAAAAATCTGATATACCCTTAAAGAATCTGCAAAAATATTTTTGGGACACTTGCCAGCCTTTTGTGTCGTATGTTGAAAATGTGTCAATACCTGTATAAAGACATTTACGTATGTGTGGTTTGATCCGGTGTGTTTATCTAAGTTCAGCTATTTATTTAAACATAGTACTGTAGTCTATTTTTTATTTATTTATACTTAGCAGAGGTAATTTACCATAATATTAAGTTTTCAACAAATGGTACGACATTTTGAGAATGAGCCATGCTTTGTCTCTTGCGAAGAAGCTTGATAAACTTATGTTTATACAGTTTGACTATAGTAAATTCCATACTTACTTAAACCCTCCTAAAGCACCTCTAAAAAAAAACTCTTAATGCCTTATATGTGCATTATTTTTAAGAGAAGCAAAACAACAGTTATATATTAAAAAATGCCAGTGTTATATACTATAAATGAGCTGTGATGATGCTGTCAGTATATTTGTTGATTCTAGACCAGATGCTTCAGTTTCCATCATCGAAGACACTCTGAACTCACAGTTGGTTCTTATTCATCATTCATTTTCCTGATGAATTCATTGTGACATTACTTCTCAGCAGATTTGTGGTCATACAATATGACGTATATGACGTGGAACAAATGTCTGAGATCCAATTAAAGCACTTTGAGGACGTTGTAACAAATAATGAAACGTGTCACACAAAGAAAGTCTTTTAACATCAAGTGAAATTAAGAAAATAGTGATAATACTTTTGATTACAACTATACAGCCCTACAAATATGTCCACTATACAGCATCTATCTGGTATGAAAGAGGTTGAGTAAAGCTTCATCAATATTCAATCAAAAGTAGCTTCAGATGCAAACAATATTTTGTCATTAGGTATATTTTTCTCAAAGAGCAGCTGGAAGATCTGAAGGACCACATGACCGTAAGTGGATGGATAATAAAAACCCAGGGAGCAGCAGTAAAACTACAACTGCAGGAGTCTTGTTTATTCCACGCATCAGCAGATCCAAAATATCTGAGAATGGATCAAATTTGGTTTAACAGTAGTTCAACTTTTTCAAAGTGGGGTCCTCCCTGAGATTGTTCAAAGAGCTATCTACAACAGGTAAGATATTTGTTCTCAAGCCTTCACAGAACCCAAATAAACATACAAACACACAAATGGCTTTGGCTCGGTCACTTTTACAGATGTTGACCCAAAATATGGTGAGGTAGTAGCTGAGACTGATCTTTTACACATAGTGTTAACAAATTAAACATTTGTTTTAATTTTGTCATTAACTTTTTAAAGACTGCAACGTTCATCTGTTAGCAAAATATCCCATAAACCACTGGACAAATTTTAATGATGTTTTCATGACATAATCATTGGTTGAATATCTGCAACTGATTAACGGTTATAACCAACACAATCCAAGATGGCTGCCACAGCCAACTCAATTGACAAAACAAACAATTAGCTATAACTTGGTAAATTTTACATTCATTGTGCTAAAATTTGGTGTGGTAGTAGCTGATAGTCACTCACTGCACATACTCCGAGTGCTACTAATTGTGCAAGATGTTTCCTTAAAACTTCAGCATAACTGCTGGAGTCAACTCCGTTTGTCTGTTAGCAAAATATCTCACAAACCAGTGATGAAATTCTCAGAAAGTGATGATTGGATTCAGAACTAAAATTAGTTAACTTTTGGAGTCAACACACTTCAAGAAGGCCACCACAGCTCATTAAAATTAGCCAACACAAAAACAGTTAAAAGTCAGGCAGTTTTACAGACACTGAGCTAAGACTTGGTGTGGTAGTAGCTGAGAGTCATTCACTGCACATACTTTGAGTGGTGCAGTACTGTATAACTAAAAGTTATCCAAATTCCTCATCACAAGATAAATATATGGCATGAAAGGCATCGGATGATATGAGTTTAAAGACAACCAGACCTTTAATTTAACATTATTTAGAAAAACATGAAAAATGAAAATGCCTTGAAGTTGCGTCACACTTTTTTGATCTTACAATTGAAACGGTGGACATGCAACAATAAAACTGTAACCTAACGCCTCGTTCCCTCATTGCTCATGAGAAATGAACATTATTTGTGCCCGTCTCACCAAATGGTCTCTGCACCTAATAAATGAAACCACTGCTGAGGTTTGATTTTACAAAGAATGTCGCCTCAAACCATTAAGGGAGGAAACAATCTAGAAAGAACCAGCACAACCCGGTGTCATTTTTTGTCACAGTTCAACTCCATTCACGTCAACATTTCACCTATTTCCTTTAAAAACACGAACGTCCTCACTCAGATCAGGACATCCTCACAAAAAAAATGTCAACCGTGATCTGCGTCAGAGAGATGTTGCAGGAAATTCCTCTGACATTTCCTGGTTGATTGGGAATGGAGCAACTCACGATTGAATGAGTCTGGTGTAAGGGCTCGATTAGATACACATGGAGTCCGTCATCAAACATCCCGCTGGCAGGCAGGGCGGGTGGGGGGGAAGAAAAGAGAGAGAAAACCAAGTTAATTCGGATGGAGGGGTTTAAACTCAGAGCATTGCGTTTGACTCTGCTGTTCACTTACTGCAAACCGTTGCAGGTGGATAAGGCCGCATGGGAGTTATCGCTCCCCCTCACCTGGCCGTGGTAGTAACAGTGCTCACCGCCCTGTGGGGAAGAGGACGCAGCGTCAGGAGCAGCTTTATGGTCAAAGTAGCATCATAAACAATCACGTTTGAATTCAATTTAAACACGTAACAGCTTGTGTTACGGATGTCGATCTCGTGCATGCGTAGTGCATTTCTGCAGGGGGTCTCATGGGTTTGTTAGGATGTGAAGTTACTGCATCGCAGCTCGGCACTATTTCAGCTGGTCCCCTCCTTTAGGTGAGCGCAGGACACTTTCCTCACTACAGTATATATATCTTTCTTTCTACACTTCACCCATCTCGGCCTGCACTGATACTGCAGAGTGCTTTCCTTTCCCTCGTCACGTGAGCAGTTTCAGCAGGAGGCTGCAGCGGAGTGAAACCATGCTGATTCAGCTCCAGTACGCCCAGCTCTGTGCCTGAATCAGCAGCAGGATCCAGCTTTGACCACCACCTTCTACCCCTTCCTTTTGTTCTTTAAAACCATCTCCATCATCTGTTAGTCTAAAACGTTGCTGTAAATTTTGGTTAGATTCGCAAAATAAAAGAAAAATTAACAAAAAAAAACTGTGTTGCTCTGTTTTCTCAGGTTTATTCAAATCGTATTTGTTTCTTGGGCATTACCTTCGACAGGACTGGTTTCCCATCTTCGTAGTGGATCTCAACATAATCTGAAGACAGCAGATCACTGACAAAACAAACACATGGTTTAGTAAAAACAGCAAAAAAAAAAACAGAGAGGGCCTGTCGGCTCGTCTTTGGTAAACTCAGACTCACAGTCTGCATCAAAACTGGGAGTTTTCCAGTAATCACTGCTTTGTTAGCAGTTTGAGCAACAAGAGTTCCCATCACAAAAGTGCTGACTGCAACCCGTCGAGGTAAACTGTGATACATGTGCTTGGATTACGATTTAACCCTAGCCTCACAAGCTAAATGTGGTCGGCTGAGAAATCAGTGGAAGATCACATTACTGTGACAACATGCCTGGACCTTGAGTTGCTTGTTGTGTTTATGTGAACAAAAAGTAAAATTATCCAACAGCTTCTTCTTGAAATGTCCCAAACTGGACCGCTGGCTGAGGAACATGATCATCACAGGAACAGAAACGAGTAACACAAACTGAGAGCCGCCCGTGAGACCTAACATGATAACATGATAAATGATGAGGCCTCACCTTGAACACAACCCTCCCGTCACTTTCTGCTGAGTCAGCGTTCCTCACCGGTACGCCCAGTCTATTAGCCGACATCAGAAGACAGCTAATTCTGCCACAATGGTGCTCTTCTCTATGTTTTTATTTTTATTTAATTTTTTTCCTGGGCATAACCTTGAAAAGCAACAACGCCCTCCTCTCTGTGGGCACGTGCGGTTGCAGCACAAACACAAAAGAAGCAAGAGCACCATTTTTTGAGAGACGCTCAGCAGCATGCGAGCAGCAAGCGAACCATTATGAGTGGAAAGTCTAGGAGCATCTCGGAGGTACTCCTGAGTGCGGGGCTATTTTTAGCTTTACAGATAAAGCAGGACCTGGATGAGTGGGCCATGCCACGGTGTCTTGGTGTCTCTGCGGATGAATGTGGAGGAAACATGAGCACCTTGAGGTCTGCCTCTGCTTGAACGTCTAAAAAAGCTGTGACGGTGCTTGGAGGCTACGAGAAGGGAGTCCTGCCTCGAGGTATCTCCGTCAACAGGGCGACAGAGGGCTTCGAATGCAGCAGCGTTAGCAGAGGTGGCTCAGGGAAGCAGCAAAGTACGAAAACCACAGGAGGTTCACCATCTGGTGCCAGATCAGATGAAGTCCTGCAGCGACACACAAACTGCCCTGCTGCTCACATACTGCAACAATCTGGGCTCCGAGTCTTCATGAAAAGGAGCATTGATGTGAGGATGTGGGGAAAGGTTAATTAAGATCTTGCATTACTTACTGTTAGCTCTTTGAACAACCAGTTTGGAGGAATAAAGTTTACTTCTGACCAGATTGACGAGCTAACGTTGAAGGGCCAAGACCAAAGTGGATTCCTGCGGCCTTAAAACCAGCGTTCATCGAAAAACAGTTCATAGCAATTTATGTAAACAGTACTTTATACACCTTTAGATTGCCACCAGTTTCTTTTCTCCCCTTTTCACCGCTTGCTCCCGTGCAAGACGGACGCCTTTCTTCCCTCTCCCGTCCTCCTGCTTTTTCACTCTCTGTCTTGTGTATCGGAGCTCCTATTTACACATCTTATGAAATGGGCATAAAGTTCATGCTCAATCATCCAAGTACCAAATCCAATCATTCTCAGTCAGGTCATCTGGACAGCTTTATTTATTTATTTATTATTATTTTTTTTTTTTAAAGAAATGTTTCGCCCTCTATCTACAAAGTATTTCTTGCCTTGAACCACTTTGGCTGCGGCTGCCTGCCTGGGAGGAGTCGACAAGGGACAGGACAGTCCCCAGAAACCATCTTGGCTCCAGCAAACTGGTTGGTCCACTTAAGGTGTTTACTGCTTGGTGGGGAAACAGTTT